>CM069139.1:5569327-5784327 GCA_035221665.1 Okamejei kenojei
GGATCTCCAGAGACAGCTAGATATTTATTGAGAAGAGTTGACACACGAACACATGCTCATCATATATTCCTGGAGAGACCTAAATGCGCGATCTCGTCAGCCGAGTTGCACAATACACTGTCTTATCATACGCACGATCTCTTCTAGAGGCCTTCGCGAATAGAGTGCCATGGATCGATACAGTCAATGCAGAACGCCCCCTAGCAGCCTCTGCAAGAATTGTGTGGGTCTCTGATGATGGTAGTTCTGAGGTGCTGCTTTTGCTTGGCTCCGTGCGCTCCCATTTCGAGGCTGCAAGGTCCACAGTGCTTTCCTGGACCTCCCTTCTCTATTTTTAACTATTTTGCGACCCAGATTGCACAGTCAAAAAAAAACCCAAAAAAGAATGTCTTTTTTTCTCAAGGAAGGTTTGTGCATTTCCTTAAACAATTTTATTGACCTGGCAATGTCTTGTCATTGCGGAGTTCCTGGTAGTCAGCAAGTAGCTGACGTGGATCCTCAATGCTAGAAACTGTTGCCCGAGAGGATGCAGATGTTGGTTCACTTGATTTTACCAACAAGTATGTAGGATTTGCAGAGTAGTATAGGTTAGCACCCCATCCCTGGTGCTCGTGAGGTGTAGGTAGTCCATGTCTCATGCTTGAAAGAGGTCCAGGCACCAATGCTCATCAGGAGGACCATGTGCTTTGAGTTGTCCCTGTTATAAGGTAGTTGCCCTGTCTCAAGCGGCTACAATAGGCAGATCATTGCTGTCTGGTAGACCGTGAGCATTGATATACCTGCTTTAGTTTAGATTTAGAGATACAGACTTTATTGCCAACCAGTCCCCATGCCGAACCAGCACTATCCTACACCCACAAGCGACAATTAATATTTATACCAATTCAAGTTAACCTACAAAACTGTACATCTTTGGAGTGTGGGAGGATACCGAAGATCTCGTCAGAAAACCCTACGCAGGTCACAGTGGAGAACATTCAAACTCCATTCAGCATCAGACTCAATTCTAGACCACCGGCGGCTGCCTCTTCAACAGTCCTCTTTCCTTCTTTTTGTTTTATTTTTAAGTAAAAAAAAACAAAATATGTGGTTAAAAAGTATGTTTTAGTTTCCCATGGTTTGTTTTATGTGGGGGGGGGGTGGGGAATTTTTTTTTTCCAATCTCTTATCTCGACAGATACTGCGGGTGATTGGATGGTGGGTCAAGGGACTTTCCATGCTGCATCCAATCCAATCAATCCAAGCTGCATTCAGCTAAGTCAGAGAAGGGATTTTACATGGGAGAAGGCAGGAACTGGATACTGATATGGGAATGATCAAGCATGATCACATTGAATTACGATGCACGGGCTCGAAGGGCCGAATGGCTTACTCCTCCTGCACTTATTGTCTATTGTCTATTGGCACCGTGGCGCACGGTAGAGATTAGCAGCCTTAACAGCGCTTGCTGCGTCGAAGACCCGGATTCGATCCCGACTACTGTACAGTCTGACGGAGAGTTTGTATGTTCTCTGCGTGGGGTTTCTCTCCGAGTTCTTCAGTTTCCTCCCCACACTCCAAAGACGTACAGGTTTTGTAGGTTAATGCTAGGTATAAAAGTAGAAAAAAAAATATGGGACAAGGGATAGTGGTTTAATGGTGCGCGGTCGCCTGGTCGGCGTCGGACCCAGTGGTGCCCGACTTTGGGCCCTGTTGTCCGCGCCGGTAATTCTAAACTAAAACCACCAACACTACCCTTTTTAACCCTATCCTATGTGTCTACCCTATCTGTGCCTCTCATAATTTTATATACTTCCATCACTCAACTTTCAGTGTTCAGTGTTCCAGAGAAAATAAAAGTTGGTCTTGGTATAAATGTATATAGCTACAGACATTGTGGGCCGAAGGGTCCGTTCCTGTGTCCTCTAGTATTTGATATTGCCCTCCATGATGAAAAGGTTCCGACTGTTGACCCTATCAATGATACAAGATACAAGTTGCATTTATTTGTCACATGCACCAATTGGGTGAACATATGATGAGCAAATTTGGCGGCACTGGGCCTGTACTCAATCTGTCCTGGTTGTGGATGATCAGCCATGATCAAAGTGGAAATGGCGGTGCTGAACGTCGAAGGGCCAATTGGCCCTACACCCCTGCACCTATTGTCAAATTGTCTATTGTACTCGCTGAGTTTTAGAAGGATGAGAGGGCACCTCATTGAAAACTTGCCGCATAGTGAAAGGGCGAGGCTGGAGCGGATGTGGAGCAGGAATGTTTTCCACTAGTGAGAGAGTCCGGGACCAGTGGTCATACAGCCTCAGAAACATAGAAAAACATAGAAAAATAGGTGCAGGATAGAGGCCATTCGGCCCTTCGAGCCAGCACCGCCATTCATTGCGATCATGGCTGATCGTCCCCAATCAATAACCATCCTGTCCACAACGTCTGCAATGGGGTAGAGGAGAATGGGACAGGGAAAGTCCAAGCCCACCCAATCCCTCCCTGTAGCTCAGGCCCTCGAAATGGAGGACCACACACTCCGCCCCAATGACTATTACTTTGGAAGCAAATGATGTCACCTGTTTCCAAATCTGTGGTTTTATTTACAGAAAAGCTTTACCGCAACATTAACAAACAGAAATGAGTACTGAAATCTTCTGTTGTTCTTATTCGGAGAAAATAATATTGACTCATAATTCCACGGTAGCCGGATTGAGTTTACTCGTTCCCGAAGGGTTTGTTTGGTGTGGGATGTCATGTTTACAAACCACTTTGGAAGTCCCTGCACTGGCAGATGGCTGAGTCAAATGCAAAGTGGTGGGCGCTCACAACAGCGCAGCGGGTAGATCCGCTGCCTCACAGCGCCAGAGACCCGAGTTCCATCCTGACCCCGGGTGTTGTCTGTGTGGAGTCTGCACATTCTCTGTAATCACTCTCTTCCCCTTTCCTTTACATCACCACTCACACACTCTCGCTCACTCACACACTCACACTCACTCACTCACACTCACTCACACACCTTACTCACACACTCACATTCACTCACTCACAATCACTCACATTCACATCACCCTCACCAACTCACGCTCACTCAACTCACTCACTCTCCCTCACAAACTCACTCACTCACAACCTCACTCTCACTCACATCACCTACTCTCATTCACTCACTCATTTTTTCACCCTCACACACCACTCACTCACTCACTCACATTCACTCACTCACCCACTCACACATTCATGCTCACTCACTCACTCACTCCTCCCTCAAAAACTCACTCACTCACTACCTCACTCTCACTCACTCATCTCAACTCACTCTCACTCTCATTCACTCACTCACTCACCTCCCTCACACACTCACGTCTCACTCACACGTCACTCTCTCACACTCACATCACTCTCTCACTCTCACTCATTCACACACTCACTCTCACTCACTCACTCTCACTCACTCACTCTTACTCTCACTCTCACATCATTCACAACACACTCACTCTCTCGCTCACGGTACACTCACTCACTCTACCTATTCACCCTCTATCCCCCTCTTCCCCCCTTTTTACGCCACTCTCTCTAACTCCCGGACCCACCCCACTCCTTCACTCTATACTCACCCCCACGCCCTCGTTATTATTCCCTCTCTGCACCACTGCCCCAATCTCCACTCTCCTCCACTCACAGCCAAGTTCCCCACTCCTCAGCTCCCTCCCTCCAACTCACTTTCCATCATTCCCTGTCTCTTCCCTGACTTCTACACGCTCCCCACTCCACCCTCACTCTCCAACACTCCAATTTCCCCAACTCTCCCCGACCCATCCTCACTCTCCCCTGCCCCTCTGGAGTAACTCAGCTGGTTGGGCAGCATCTCTGGGGAAAATGAATAAGCAACGATTCGGGTTGGAACCCTTCTTCAGACTGATGAGGGGACTGGAGATAGGAAAAGGCCAGGACAAATCAGATGACCAAGGGTTTGGAGCCCACAATGGCCCATTGTTGGCTGGGGAAGAGGTGATATGAAGGCAATTAGTGGAACTAGTAGGCGGTTGTGTGGACCTCCTCAGTGTATGGGCCGGACTTTCATGAAGCCATCAACAAAGTCAGTTCCATTGTTTCCATGGCAACGCTAACCAAATCCCCCTTTCTTATTGTCCGACCAACACCTCACCTCGGCCCTGTTACTCCCTGGTACCGGGGTGTGGTCAGTGTTGTTAATTCTCCCATGGTTCTTTATAGTTTCTACATTGATCATTCTTTTTCTGGGGACGTGTCTAGCTGTCACTGGCAAGACAAACAATTTTTGGCCATTCCTAATTGCTCCTGAGAAGATGTTAGCGAGCCATCTTCTATAACCGCTGCAGTCTTTAGAAACATAGAAACATAGAAAATAGGTGCAGGAGGAGGCCATTTGGCCCTTTGAGCCAGCACCGTCATTCATTGCGATCATGGCTGATCGTCCCCAATCAATAACCCGTGCCTGCCTTCTCCCCATATCCCTTGATTCCACTAGCCCCTAGAGCTCTATCTAACTCTCTTAAATCCATCCAGTGCCCTCTGTGGCAGGGAATTCCACAAATTCACAACTCTCTGGGTGAAAAGGTTTTTACTCACCTCAGTCTTAAATGGCTTCCCCTTTATTCTAAGTCTCATCCCTGGTTCTGGACTCGTCCAACATTGTAAACATTTTTCCTGCATCTAGCTTGTCCAGTCCTTTTATAATTATATATGTTTCTATAAGATCCCCCCCTCATCCTTCTAAACTCCAGTGAATACAAGCCGAGTCTTTTCAATCTTTCCTCATATAACAGTCCCGCCATCCCAGGGATCAATCTCGTGAACCTACTGGTGACATGTTGGACATGTTTATTCTGGCGACATATTGGGGGAGTCCAGAACTAGGGGCCACGGTTTAAGAATAAGGGGTAGGCAATTTAGAATGGAGATGGGTGGTGTAGGAAGGAACTGCAGATGCTGGTTTAAACCGAAGATAGACACAAACACCTCTGAGGTCAAGACCACTCTCTAGTTGGTGATAGGATGGTTCAGTTGCCTGATAACAGCCGGGAAGAAACGGTCCCAAAATCGGGTATATCTGCTCTGATTGGATAGTATGCAAAACAAATTCACCCATCTTTTTCACCCAGAGAGTTGTGAATCTGTGGAATTCTCTGCCACAGAAGGCAGTGGAGGCCAATCCACTGGATGTTTTCAAGAGAGAGTTAGATATACTAGCTCTTAGCTCAAGGGATCAAGGGATTATGGGGAGAAGGCAGGAACAGGGTACTGATAGTGGATGATCAGCCATGATCATATTGAATGATTGTGCTGGACCGAAGGGCCGAATGGCCTACTCCTGCACCTATAGTCTATGTAACGCTTATCACTGTACACCGGTACACATGACAACAATAAACATAAATTTAAACCCAGTAATAAACTTAAAAGCAAGGCCACTAAATCTCCCTGAATCCTCAGTGCAATGGGAGGAATTTGAGGGAATCTACAATGTTTTTGCTCTACCTTCCTGCAAAGGTTAAACCAATATTTTGATCTGTGATCTGAAGAAGGGTCTTGACCCAGAACGTCACCCATATCCTGCTGTCCAGAGATGCTGCCTGTCCCATTGAGTTACTCCAGCATTTTGTGTCCATCTTCGGTGTAAACCAGCATCTGCATTTCCTTCCTGCGCATTTGGATCTGTGGGTTGTGTCCAAACATTGGACTTTGTTTGTTTAGGAAGGAACTGCAGATGCTGGTTTACATTTTCCTTGGTCATCCTGAGACGTGGGCGGGGGGAAGAGCGAAACATACTTAGCAAAAGTGGGGAGGCATTTTTTGGTGAGCGTGGCTCATGACTGTGTACTTGTGGTATGAATATTTGCACACTGCGATGCCCAACCTGACCTTTGGGAAAGTAAACAGACCCCCACGCACAAGCAGGATGTCAACATAAAATATGGGTGCTATTTCACGCTCACGACAGCCTTTGTCGTAATGGAGACTAAAGGGGGTTTCCGTGGCACAATAACCCATCATCCTACAGATTGCAGCTTCCTCAGTGAGGGTGGGACTTGTAACACCAGCGCTTTATTACTGTTCACAAGTTATAGGAGAAATTAAGCTGTTCGGCCCATCAAGTCTATCAGCATCAAGTCTACTCTGCCATTCAGTCATGGCTGATCTATCTTTCCCTCTCAACCCCATTCTCGAGCATTCGCCCCACCTTTACTAATCAAGAATCTATTAATTCCTGCCTTAAAAATATCTTGGCTGGGAATTAATTCCAGATTCATCACCCTCTCCACATCCACTCTACCCAGGCTGTTCACTAGTCTCTAATTCCTCCTCGATAGACAATAGACAATAGGTGCAAGAGTAGGCCATTCAGCCCTTCGAGCCAGCACCGCCATCCAATGTGATCATGGCTGATCATCCACAATCTGTACCCCGTTCCTGCCTTCTCCCCATATCCCCTGACTCCGCTATCTTTAAGAGCCCTATCTAACTCTCTCTTGAAAGAATCCAGAGAAACGGCCTCCGCCGCCCTCTGAGGCAGAGAATTCCACAGACTCACAACTAAAGGTACATCCTCATCTCCTTTCCTTTTCTCGTGGAAACATCCTCTCCACATCCACTCTACCCAGGCTGTTCACTAGTCTCTAAGTTTTAATGAGGTGTCCCCTCATATTTCTAAACTCCAGCGAGTACAGGCCCAGTGCCGACAAACGCTCATCATATGTTAACCTACTCATTCCTGGGATCATTCTTGTAAACCTCCTCTGCATCATCTCCAGAGCCTCAGATATAGGGCCCAAAACTGCTCATAATATTCTAAATGCCGTCTGACCAGTGCCTTATAAAGACTCCCCCTTGCAATAAATGCCTGCATTGCATTTGCAGATTTTGCGTAGCCCAAGTGCCGACATTAAGCAGACTAGCTGAGGGCTCGCTACAGGTGTCTTTGGGAGATACAGCACGGAGACAGGCCTTCGGCCCAACTCGGCCATGCCGACAATGAGTTCAATGGTTCTTTTATTATCACGTGTACTGAGGTACAGTGAAATACTTTTTTTTCTGCATACAGATAAATAAGATTATTTCCATGCATAAACGCCATCCCAGATTAGTACAGAGTGTAGTAACAGCCCACTGAGTCCGTGTGCAACAGGTTCCATGTTGTGGCACCATTTCCCAGTCCCAGCTGCCGTTGGCCGTAAAGTCCCGTTACTGCCGTCGCCTCCGTCCGGATCGACCGTCGTCCCTCTCCTCGCCCGGACACCTTCAGCCTCTGTGCCCCGGGGAGGGGAGGGGGGGCTCTGAGACCCCCCCGGCCCCCCCCCCCGCACCCCCCCCCCCCCCCCCCCCACCATCCTCCAGCTCCCGGTCCTCAGGGACAAGCAGGAGACGAGCCTCAGACGGCACTCCCACTCCAGGTACGTTCCCCACTTGTATAAGATCATGTGATAGAAGCAGAATTAGGCCATTTGGCCCATCAAGTCTACTCTTCCATTCAATCATGGCTGATCTATCTATCTATCCATCTCAATGCTATTCTCCTGCCTCCTCCCCATAACTCCTGACACCCATGGGGAATTCTTACTCCGTGCATGGCTGGCCGGGAATTTTTCATGACCTAGTCCCATTTGCCCACATTCCTCGAACATAGGGGTGTTTTATTTCCACATTGGAAATGTCACAGACTAGAGGGCACAGTTTAATGTGATAGGAGAAATGTTTTAAGGACATGTGTTGGACAAGTATTTTACACAGTGGGTCAAGTCAATTCAAGTCACTTTTATTTCTATAGCACATTTAAAAAACAACTCTCGTTGGCCAAAGTGCTTTACATTGGTATAAGAATAGTATAACAAACAACAATGGTTCATAGATTAAATACAAACATCACTACATACATATAGCCCTCGCTCAGAGGACGTCAAGAAAGGCTTGGGAGCAGAGATGAGTTTTAAGTCTCGACTTAAAGGAGTCGATGGAGGGGGCAGTTCCGATGGGAAGAGGGATGCTGTTCCACAGTCTAGGAGCTGCAACCACAAAGGCGCGGTCGCCCCTGAGCTCATGCCTAGACCGCGGGATGTTCAGTAACCCCAAGTCGGCCGATCTGAGGGACCTGGAGGCGGTGTGGTGGGTGAACAGACTTTAATGTAGGTGGGGGCAAGCCCATTGAGGGTGGTGGAAGCTGTATATTTTAATTAAAACACCAACCATCCCCTGCCCCTCAGGTTCCCATTAAATGTTTCATCTTTCACCTTAAAGCTATGCCCGCTGCTGTTTGATTTTTCTATTCTGGGACAAAGGTTCTGACTGTCTACCCTATCTATGCCTCTCATAATATTATATACTTCTATTAGGTCTCCCCTCAGCCTTGGCATTCCAGAGAAAATAGTGCAAGTCTGTCCAACCTTGCCCTGTAGCCAATACCCTGTAATCAAGGCAGCCTTCCCGTGAACCTCCTCCGCACCCTCTCCAAAACCTCCACATCCTTCCTGTAATGAGGGTGACCAGATATGCCAAAACGCTAAGAGCTTCACAGAGCTGTCTCAGGCTCGATGGGCCGAATGGTCTTGTTCAGCTTTGGGGCGATTAGAACTAGTTTCGCTGAACACCATCACTCAGTCCGCCTGGACCTACCTGATCTCCCGCTTGCCAACCCCCACCCCTCCCATTCCCACACTGGCCTTTCTGTCCTGGACCTCCTCCATTGTCAGAGTGAGGCCCAGCACAAACTGGAGGAACATATTTCGCTTGGGCAGCTTACAACACAGCGGTATGAATATTGATTTCTCTAACTTCAAGTAGCCCTTGCATCCCCTCTCCCTCCATCCCTCCCCCACGCAAACTGGTTCAAAGTCCTCTTGTTGAGTCTCATTGTGTGTAACCTGTTTTCACCTAGCCCACGGCCCACATTCTATATCTCTCGTTACCCTCACCCCCTGACTCTCAGTCTTAAAGAAGGGTCTTGACCCGAAACATCACCTATTCCTTTTCTTCAGCGATGCTGCCTGTCCCGCTGAGTTACTCCAGCTTTTTGTGTCTATCTTCAGAACTCAAATCTTGCCAGCTGTTATCCATCCCATATTTGGCCCGGAAACTATTTTCCGCTTAAAACGCTTTTGTCACATTTAATCTCCGCTTGCCCATATTTGGAAGGGTTTGGGTGTCAGCAAACTTTGGAAGCTTAAAGCTGAGATGACGCTGTTCTCTCTGGAGAGACGAAAAAAATTCCCAATTAATGTGCAAACAGGGCACATCTGCTGTGGAAAGTGAGTGTGTTGGAAACTGTGGTTCAGGGTGAGGCCGTGCATTGAGCAATCAAAGTTAGCCCAACACCATCTTATAGCTAATACCCTCTCATCCAAGCAGCAGGCTGGTAAATCGCTTTGGCACCTGCCCCAAAGCCTCTACATCTGTCGGTCAGTCAGTCAGTCAATTTTATTTCTATAGTACATTTAAAAACAACTCTTGTTGACCAAAGTGCTTTATATTAATGCAGGTACTAACATAGAAACACATAAACATAGAAAATAGATGCAGGAGTAGGCCATTCGGCCCTTCGAACCTGCACTGCCATTCAATATGATCATGGCTGATCATCCAACTCAGTATCCTGTACCTGCCTTCTCTCTATACCCCCTGATCCCTTTAGCCACAAGGGCCACATCTAACTCCCTCTTAAATATAGCCAATGAACTGGCCTCAACTACCTTCGGTGGCAGAGAATTCCACAGACTCACCACTCTCCGTGTGAAAAATGTTTTTATCATCTCGGTCCTAAAAGACTTCCCCCTTATCCTTAAACTGTGACCCCTTGTTCTGGATTTCCCCAACATCGGGAACAATCTTCCTGCATCTAGCCTGTCCAACAGCTTAAAAATTTTGTAAGTCTCTATGAGATCACCCCTCAATCTTCTAAATTCTAGCAAGTACAAGCCGAGCCTATCCAGTCTTTTTTCATATGGAAGTCCTGCCATCCCAGGGATCAGTCTGGTGAACCTCGAAGGCAAGAATGTCTTTCCTCAGATTAGGAGACCAAAACTGTACGCAATACTCCAGGTGTGGTCTCACCTAGACCCTGTACAACTGAAGTAGAACCTCCCTGCTCCTATACTCAAATCCTTTTGCTATGAATGCCAACATACCATTCGCTTTCGTCACTGCCTGCTGCACCTGCATGCCTACTTTCAATGACTGGTGTACCATGACACCCAGGTCTCGCTGCATCTCCCCTTTTCCTAATCGGCCACCATTCAGATAATAGTCTACTTTCCTGTTTTTGCCACCAAAGTGGATAACCTCACATTTATCCACATTATACTGCATTTGCCATGCATTTGCCCACTCACCCAACCTATCCAAGTCACCTTGCAGCCTAGCATCCTCCTCACAGCTATCACTGCCCCCCAGCTTCGTGTCATCTGCAAACTTGGAGATGTTGCATTCAATTCCCTTGTCCAAATCATTAATATATATTGTAAATAGCTGGGGTCCCAGCACCGATCCTTGCAGTACCCCACTAGTCACTGCCTGCCATCCTGAAAAGGACCCATTTACTCCAACTCTACATGAGCTGATAAGATTCACTGCTTTGTGTCTATCATCAGAACTTATATCTTGCCAGCTGTTATCCATCCCATGTTTGGCTTGAACACTATTTTTAGAAACATCGAAAACATAGAAAATAGGTGCAGGAGGAGGCCATTGTACCCTTAACTCACTGAACCTTAACTCACTGAACCCTTAACTCACTGAACCCTTAACTCACTGACCCCTTAGCTCACTGTACCCGTAGCTCACTGTACCCTTAACTCACTGAACCCTTAACTCACTGTACCCATAGCTCACTGTACCCTTAACTCACTGTACCTGTAGCTCACTGTACCCTTAACTCACTACCCGTAGCTCACTGTACCCGTAGCTCACTGTACCCGTAGCTCACTGTACCCTTAACTCACTGAACCCTTAGCTCACTGTACCCTTAACTCACTGTACCCTTAACTCACTGAACCCTTAGCTCACTGTACCCTTAACTCACTGTACCCTTAGCTCACTGTGCCCGTAGCTCACTGTACCCGTAGCTCACTGAACCCTTAACTCACTGAACCCTTAACCCACTGTACCCTTAACTCACTGAACCCTTAACTCACTGAACCCTTAGCTCACTGTACCCTTAACTCACTGAACCCTTAACTCACTGAACCCTTAACTCACTGAACCCTTAGCTCACTGTACCCGTAGCTCACTGAACCCTTAACTCACTGAACCCTTAACCAATCTTTGCCCTTAACCAGGAAGCAGAAATACAAACCTGAGGTTGCTCTAGTCCGCTTCCACCAATCAGCGGCTTCCGCCAGACCACTTATTTTGAAGTGTGCTGGAACGTTACAGATTGGGTACTCCTCTTGCTCCAACCGCTCCTGGGCCTCTGTTAAACAAAGCCCCACGCTCCGTTTTTTTAAACTCACCGCCCGGACGCTGCTCCTCCCGCTCCAACCGCTCCTGCTACATACGCGGTACACAGACTAACAGTACAAATACATACATACAGCGCTCCCTCAGAGGAACTCAAGAAATGCTTGGGAGTAGAAATAGGTGTTAAGTCTAGACTTACAGGAGTCGATGGAGGGGGCAGTTCTGATGAGAAGAGGGATGCTGTTCCACAGTTTTAGGTGAGGGACCTGGAGGTAGAATGGTGGGTTAGCAGGTTTTTTTTATATGGGGGGGGGGGGGGGGGGGGAAGCCCATTAAGAGCTTTGTAAACATATAGGAGGAGCAATTGCAGGCAGGACAGGGATGATTGGCTGATGCCAGTGTATAGGGAGTTGCAGTAGTCAAGGCGGGAGGAGATGAATGTGTGGATGATTTTTTTCAAGGTCGTTGAATTGGAGGAATAGTTTGATTTTACTTCGGAGTCACATGACTGACTAGGTGAAGAACCCCGTCCAACCGCAGGTGCGTCATTACGTCAGACGCATTGGCGCAGTCGGCCGGTTGGAGCAGCAGAGCTCCGCCAAGCGGTAAGTTTAAAACGCAAGGTAAGTTTCAAACTTTTTCTTGTGCTCACTTTCTGCTTTAGCGGTAGGGTTTAGACCGTTAAAATGATGCAGAAAGTGAAGAAGGTGTCGGCGAGGCGATCCGCAGGGAAAAGGTTCGAGGACCGTGCTAGCGGGTGCCCGCCTAGGTCACCAAGTCTGTCGCCAGCAATGGAGCTAGCGACACCGGACCCGCTGCCCGTGAGCAGTGTAGCCACTCCGGTAGGGCGCAAGGCTACTTAAAAATCTAAAAGGCCTGTGGACCCAGAGTCGGGCCTGGAGGTTTTACCATCACAAGAAGAGACCGTTTGCTCACGACTCTCCCAGGTCGAGGTATTATTACAAAAGAAGCTCGACAGGGATGCACGCCGTGAGGAGTGGTGCCCACGCCAGGCTAGTGGAGAGCCTGTGCTAGCAGCACATGCAATAGGGCTGCAAGATTACCCAACTTGTGAAGAGGAGGGTATACCGGCTCAGCAGTTCACTGACGCTGAATCAGTGGCTGGGGAAAGCCACAAGGGGGTGGAACTAGAAATCGTTCCGAATATAGCGGAGAAATTTGCAATCCCCAGAGAGGCAGGTGAGCCATTAGGGGAAGAATTGGCAGCAGCCATTCAATATATGCTCCCACATCAGCTTCAAGAAATGGTTATGGACGAGGCGGCTAAAAAATATGAAGCCCCGAGTGACAAACCAGGAAAAAGGGTTTTTCCTTATCGTCGGGGTACCATCACGGACGCCGGGGAAGGGACGAGCCACTCAGCTTCGCAAACTCGGAGCTGGCAGCCTGCCACAGGTATGAGGGGAAGGATGACTTTCCCTACAAAGAAACATAGAAACATAGAAATTAGGTGCAGGAGTAGGCCATTCGGCCCTTCGAGCCAGCACCGCCATTCAATATGATCATGGCTGATCATCCAACTCAGTATCCCGTACCTGCCTTCTCTCCATACCCCTGATCCCCTTAGCCACAAGGGCCACATCCAACTCACTCTTAAATATAGCCAATGAACTGGCCTCTACTACCCTCTGTGGCAGAGAGTTTCAGAGACTCACCACTCTCTGTGTGAAAAAAGTCTTTCTCATCTCGGTCTTAAAGGATTTCCCCCTTATCCTTAAGCTGTGACCCCTTGTCCTGGACTTCCCCAACATCGGGAACAATGTTCCTGCATCTAGCCTGTCCAACCCCTTAAGAATTTTGTAAGTTTCTATAAGATCCCCTCTCAATCTCCTAAATTCTAGAAAGTATAAACCGAGTCTATCCAATCTTTCTTCATAAGACAGTCCTGACATCCCAGGAATCAGTCTGGTGAACCTTCTCTGCACTCCCTCTATGGCAATAATGTCCTTCCTCAGATTTGGAGACCAGAACTGTACGCAATACTCCAGGTGTGGTCTCACCAAGACCCTGTACAACTGAAGTAGAACCTCCCTGCTCCTATACTTAAATCCTTTTGCTATGAATGCCTTGGGACCTTGTCGAAAGCCTTCTGAAAGTCCAGATATAACACATCCACTGGTTCTCCCTTATCCACTCTACTAGTTACATCCTCGAAAAATTCTATAAGATTCGTCAGACATGACTTACCTTTCATAAATCCATGCTGACTGTCCAATGATTTCACCACTTTCCAAATGTGCTGCTATTCCATCTTTAATAACCGACTCTAGCATTTTCCCCACTACCGATGTTAGACTAACTGGTCTATAATTCCCCGTTTTCTCTCTCCCTGCCTTGTTACATTAGCTACCCTCCAATCCTCAGGAACTACTCCAGAATCTAAAAGGTTTTGAAAAATTATCACTAATGCATCCAATATTTCTGGGGCTACTTCCTTAAGCACTCTGGGTTGCAGCCTATCTGGCCCTGGGGATTTATCAGCCTTTAATCCATTCAATTTACCTATCACCACTTCCCGGCTAACCTGAATTTCACTCAGTTCCATCTCGTTTGACCACCGTTCTTATTTATGTCTTCCTTAGTGAAGACAGAACCAAAGTAGTTATTCAATTGGTCTGCCATGTCCTTGTTCCCCATGATCAATTCACCTGTTTCTGATTACAAGGGACCTACATTTGTTTTAACTAATCTTTTTCTCTTCACATATCTATAAAAACGTTTGCAGTCAGTTTTTATGTTCCCTGCCAGTTTTCTTTCATAATCTATTTTCCCTTTCCTAATTAAGTCCTTTGTCCTCCTCTGCTGGACTCTGAATTTCTCCCAGTCCTCTGGTAGGCTGCTTTTACTGGCTAATTGGTATGCTTCATCTCTTGTTTTGATACTATCCCTGATTTCCCTTGTTATTCATGGATGGACTTCCTTCCTTGATTTATTATTTTGCCAAACTGGGATGAACAATTGTTGTAGTTCATCCATGCAGTCTTTAAATGCCTCCCATTGCATATCCACCGTCAACCCTTTAAGAATCAATTGCCAGTCTATCTTGGCCAATTCACATCTCATACCCTCAAAGTTACCTTTCTTTAAGTTCAGAACCCTTGTTTCTGAATTAACAATTCACTCTCCATCCTAATGAAGAACTCAACCATATTGTGGTCACTCTTGCCCAAGGGGCCACGCACAACAAGACTGCTAACTAACCCTTCCTCATTACTCAATTCCCAGTCTAGAATAGCCTGCTCTCTCGTTGGTTCCTCTAGATGTTGGTTTAGAAAACTATCCCGCATACATTCCAAGAAATCCTCTTCCTCAGCACCCCTGCCAATTTGATTCACCCAATCTCTTTGTAGATTGAAGTCACCCATTATAACTGTTTCACCTTTGTTGCACGCATTTCTAATTTCCTGTTTGATGCCATCCCCAACTCCACTACTACTGTTAGGTGGCCTGTACACAACTCCCACTAGCGTTTTCTGCCCCTTAGTGTAGTGCAGCTCTACCCATATCGATTCCACATCCTCCAAGCTAATGTCCTTCCTTTCTATTGTGTTAATCTCCTCTCCAACCAGTAACACTACCCCACCTCCTTTTCCTTTCTGTCTATCCCTCCTGAATATTGAATATCCCTGGATGTTCAGCTCCCAGCCTTGGTCACCCTGGAGCCATGTCTCCGTGATCCCAACTATATCATAATCATTAATAGCTATCTGCACATTCAACTCATTCATCTTATTACGATATATCAATTGTTTCTCTGGACGATATATATCAATTGTTTCTCTGGACGCAGATAATGCATTTGATCAGGTAGAGTGGCAATATTTTATTGTATGGGTAAAATTATTATTTATAAACCGACGGCAAGAATATTAACCAATAATATGTTAGCTCCAAAATTTCAATTATCGAGGGGCAATAAGTAGGGATCACCTCTGCTATTTGCCCTTATGATAGAGCCCCTGGCTGAAAGTATAATAATTCATCCGAATATTCAGGGATATAATACTAGGGACTCAAATAATGAAATGTCATTATATGCAGACGATATCCTTTTATACATTACAAATTCACAAACGAGCATACCAAACTGATTAAATTTAATAGAGGAATTCGGTTCTTTATCTGGATATAGAATAAATTGGAATAAAAGTGAAATCAGAACGTTAAAACCTCAGGAATCTACACACCTATTAAAATTCCCCTTTAAAATTGCAACAGAAAAATTTAAGTATTTGGGTATTCAAAATTAAGAAACCTATCATTGTTAATGCCAATAGTGAATAATCCTTCATTTAAACCATCTCTTATTGATAAAACATATAATCAATGAGAAAGAATGGGAATTAAAGGGATCGGTGATATGTATGAAATGGGAAATCTGTTATCATTCCAACAATTACAATTAAAATTTAAACCAATATTTTAAATATCTTCAGATCTGCGACTTCATGAAGAAATACATACAAAGATATCAAAACATAACTTTAGATCCATTGGAAGAAGCAATTAATATTAAGGCTGATTCACAGAAATTAATATCATATTTATATAATAGTATTTTAAACATAGACTTACCATCGATATAGGTACTTAGAGAAGAGTGGGAACGAGAATTAATGATAAAAATTATGAAGGAAACATGGGAAAAGTATTTGATATATATATATATATATATACACACAAATGTTCGATTAATGTAAGACATAATTTAATTCAAGTTAACATTTTACGTAGATTATATTATTCAAAAACTAGATTGATTAAATTCTATCCAAATACTTTCCCCATTTGTGATAAATGTCTATCCCAAAATGCAACCATAACGCACTCTTTAGTCTCCTGCATAAAACGTTATAAATTCTGGAGTGATATTTTTGAAATATTTCCAAAATTATTCAAGATAAAAATGGAACCTAATACTGTAATGATTATATTTGGAGTAATGAAAGATGGGAATAAATTGAACTCATCTCAAAATTTATTTTTAAATTATGGGTTAATAATGGCAAAAAAACGCATACTTAACTTTTGGAAAATACATCTATACCAACGCTTAAAATGTGGATTTCAAACATGTTGGACACCGCACATCTTGAGGAAATGCGATTCCTCCTAATAGATAAATCAGACCAATTCTTAATGAGTTGGTCTCCATTTGTCGATTTTTTGGAAGCATATGGTGCAACAGAATCATAGAAGCTAACTGTTTCAGGATTGGGTGAGGGATGGTCAAGAATATAGATAACGATCTCCTTAATCTCTTACTTTCTACTCTTTCTCTTTCTACTTTCTTCTTTTCAATTTTCTTCTTTCACACTTTTTTCCTTTTTACACACTATATATCACACGTTTCTCTATCTTTTATTATCTATTCTCTCTTTTTCTTTTTCATTATTTAAAAAAATAATAATGAGCTGTACTTAAAATGTAATATGTCAATATATATTAGGCACCTTGGTGCCAAATTCCTGTACTTACTTCTAATAAAATAAATAAATAAATAAATAAAAAAGAATATCCCTGGATGTTCAGCTCCCAGACTTGGTCACCCTGGAGCCATGTTTCCGTGACCTCAACTATATCATGTTCATTAATAACTACCTGCACATTCAACTCATCCATCTTATTACGAATGCTCCTTGCATTGAGACACAAAGCCTTCAGGCTTGTTTTTACAACACTCTTACCCCTTATACAATTATGTTGAAAAGTGGTCCTTTTTTGATTTTTGCCCTGGATTTGTCTGCCTACCACTTTTACTTTTCATCTTGTTACGTATTGCTTCTACCCTAATTTTACACCCCTCTGTCTCTTTGCTCATGCTCCCATCCCCCTGCCACATTAGTTTAAATCCTCCCCGACAGCACTAGCAAACACTCCCCCAAGGACATTGGTTCCATTCCAGCCCAGGTGCAAACCGTCCTGTTTGTACTGGTCCCACCTCCCCCAGAACTGGTTCCAAAGCCATAGAAATTTGAATCCCTCCCACTTGCACCATTTTTCAAGCCACGTATTCATCTGCAATATCCTTCTATTTCTACTAGCACGTGGCACTCGTAGTAATCCAGAGATTATTACCTTTGAGATCCTACTTTTAAGTTTATCTCCTAGCTCCCTAAATCCACCTTGTAGGACATCAACTCGTGTTTTACCTACATAATTGGTGCCAATATGCATCACGACAACTGGCTGTTCACCCTCCCCCTCCAGAATGTTCTGCAGCCACTCAGTGACATCCCTGACCCTAGCACCAGGGAGGCATCATACCATCCTGGAGTCTCGTTTGCGGCCGCAGAAATGACTATCTATTCCCCTTACAATTGAATCCCCTATTACTATAGCCCTTCCACTGTATTTCCTCCCCTCCTGTGCCGCAGAGCCACCCACGGTGCCATGAACTTGGCTGCTGCTGCCTTCCCCTGATGAGCCATCTCCCCCAACAGTATCCAAAGTGGTATATCTGTTTAGGAGGGAGATGACCGCAGGGGACTCCTGCACTACTTGCCCACTGCTACGCTAATGGCCACCTGATCCCTTTCTGTCCACTTAACTTTTACCTGCGGTGTGGCCAACTCACTGTATGTGCTATTCACGACTTTAACCCTTAACTCACTGTACCCTTAACTCACTGTACCCTTAACTCACTGTACCCTCAGCTCACTGTACTCTCAGCTCACTGTACCCTTAGCTCACTGAACCCTTAGCTCACTGAACCCTTAGCTCACTGAACCCTTAACTCACTGAACCCTTAACTCACTGAACCCTTAGCTCACTGAACCCTTAGCTCACTGAACCCTTAGCTCACTGAACCCTTAGCTCACTGAACCCTTAACTCACTGAACCCTTAACTCACTGAACCCTTAGCTCACTGAACCCTTAGCTCACTCTACCCTTAACTCACTGAACCCTTAACTCACTGAACCCTTAGCTCACTGAACCCTTAGCTCACTGTACCTTTAGCTCACTGTACCCTTAGCTCACTGAACCCTTAGCTCACTGAACCCTTAGCTCACTGTACCCATAGCTCACTGTACCCTTAGCTCACTGAACCCTTAGCTCACTGAACCCTTAGCTCACTGTACCCATAGCTCACTGTACCCTTAGCTCATTGAACCCTTAGCTCACTGAACCCTTAGCTCACTGAACCCTTAGCTCACTGTACCCTTAGCTCACTGTACCCTTATCTCACTGTACCCTCAACTCACTGAACCCTTAGCTCACTGTACCTTTAGCTCACTGTACCCATAGCTCACTGTACCCTTAGCTCACTGTACCCTTAACTCACTGAACCCTTAACTCACTGAACCCTTAGCTCACTGAACCCTTAGCTCACTGAACCCTTAGCTCACTGTACCCATAGCTCACTGTACCCTTAGCTCACTGTACCCTTAACTCACTGAACCCTTAGCTCACTGAACCCTTAGCTCACTGAACCCTTAGCTCACTGTACCCTCAGCTCACTGTACCCATAGCTCACTGTACCCATAGCTCACTGCACCCGCAGCTCACTGTACCCTTATCTCACTGTACCCGTAGCTCACTGTACCCTTATCTCACTGTACCCTTATCTCACTGTACCCTTATCTCACTGTACCCGTAGCTCACTGAACCCTTAGCTCACTGTACCCGTAGCTCACTGTACCCGTAGCTCACTGTACCCATAGCTCACTGTACCCATAGCTCACTGTACCCATAGCTCACTGTACCCTTAGCTCACTGAACCCTTAGATCACTGTACCCGTAGCTCACTGTACCCTCATCTCACTGTACCCGTAGCTCACTGTACCGTAGTTCACTGTACCCGTAGCTCACTGTACCCATAGCTCACTGTACCCGTAGCTCACTGTACCCTTAGCTCACTGTACCCATAGCTCACTGTACCCATAGCTCACTGTACCCATAGCTCACTGTACCCGTAGCTCACTGAACCCTTAGATCACTGTACCCGTAGCTCACTGTACCCTTAGCTCACTGTACCCGTAGCTCACTGTACCCGTAGCTCACTGTACCCTTAGCTCACTGTACCCATAGCTCACTGTACCCGTAGCTCACTGTACCCTTAACTCACTGAACCCTTAACTCACTGAACCCTTAGCTCACTGAACCCTTAACCAGAAAGCAGAAATACAAACCTGGGGTTGCTCCCAATCAGCTGCTTGCTCTAGTCCGCTTCCACCAATCAGTGGCTTCCTCCAGACCACTTATTTTGAAGTGTGCTGGAACGTTACAGATTGGGTGCTCCTCCCGCTCCAACCGCTCCTGGGCCTCTGTTAAACAAAGCCCCGCGCTCCGTTTTTAAACTCACCGCCCGGACGCTGCTCCTCCCACTCCAACCGCTCCTGGGCCTCTCGTGCTACATACGTGGTACACAGACTAACAGTACATACATAAATACATACATACAGCACTGCCTCAGAGGACCTCAAGAAACGCTTGGGAGTATAAATAGGTTTTAAGTCTACACTTAAAGGAGTCGATGGAGGGGGCAGTTCTGATGAGAAGAGGGATGCTGTTCCACAGTCTAGGTTCTGCAGCCACAAAAGCGTGGTCGCCCCTGAGCTTAAACCTGGACCGCGGGATAATCAGTAGACCCGGGTCAGCCGACCTGAGGGACCTGAGGGTAGAATGGTGGGTCAGCAGATTTTTTATATGGGGGCAATGTATATGAGCAGCTGCAGGCGGGACAGGGATGATTGGCTGATGCCAGTGTATAGGGAGTTGCAGTAGTCTAGGCGGGAGGAGATGAATGCGTGGATGATTTTTTCAAGGTCGTTGAATTAACCATATAACCATATAACATATAACCATATAACAATTACAGCACGGAAACAGGCCCTCTCGGCCTTTCCAGTCCATGCCGACTATTTGTTTTCCCCTAGTCCCATCTACCTGCACTCAGACCATACCCCTCCATTCCCTTCACGTCCATATACCTATCCACTTTACTCTTAAATGTTAAAATCGATCCTGCCTCCACCACTTCTGCTGGAAGCTCATTCCACACAGCCACCACCCTCTGAGTAAAGAAGTTCCCCCTCACGTTACCCCGAAACCTCTGTCCCTTAATTCTCATGTCATGCCCTCTTGTTTGAATCTTCCCTACCCTCAATGGGAAAAACGTATCCACATTAACTCTGTCTATCCCTTTCATCATTTTAAAGACCTCAATCAAGTCCCCCCCTTAACCTTCTGCGCTCCAAAGAATAAAGACCTAACTTGTTCAACCTTTCTCTGTAACATAGTTGCTGGAACCCTGGCAACATTCTAGTAAATCTCCTCTGTACTCTTTCTATTTTGTTGACATCCTTCCTATAACTAGGCGACCAAAATTGTACACCATACTCCAGAATTGGTCTTACCAATGCCTTGTACAATTTTAACATTACTTCCCAACTCCTATATTCAATGCTCTGATTTATAAAGGCCAGCACACCAAAGGCTTTCTTTACCACCCTATCTACATGCGATTCCACCTTCAGGGAACTATGCACAGTTATTCCTAGATCCCTCTGTTCCACAGCATTCCTCAATTCCCTACCATTTACCATGTACGTCCTATTTTGATTTGTCCTGCCAAGATGTAGCACTTCACACTTAACAGCATTAAACTCCATCTGCCATCTTTCAGCCCACTTTTCCAAATGGCCCAAATCTCTCTGTAGACTTTGAAAATCTACTTCATTATCCACAACACCACCTATCTTAGTATCATCTTCATACTTACTTATCCAATTTTCCACCCCATCATCCAGATCATTGATGTACATGACAAACAACAGTGGACCCAACACAGATCCCTGAGGCACCCCACTGGTCACCGGCTTCCAACCTGACAAACAGCCATCCACCATTACTCTCTGACATCTCCCATTCAGCCACTGTTGAATCCATCTTGCTACTCCGCCATTAACACCCAAAGATTGAACCTTCTGAACCAACCTTCCATGGGGAACCTTGTCAAAGGCCTTACTGAAATCCATATAGACAACATCCACTGCTTTATCCTCATCAATTTCCCTAGTTACCGCTTCAAAAAATTCAAGAAGGTTTGTCAAACATGACCTTCCAGGCACAAATCCATGTTGACTGATCAGACCCTGTTTATCCAGATGCTTATATATATTATCTCTAAGTATCCTTTCCATTAATTTGCCCACCACTGACGTCAAACTAATAGGTCTATAATTGCTAGGTTTATTCTTTGAACCCTTTTTAAACAATGGAACAACATGCGCAGTACGCCAATCCTCCGGCATTGGAGTTGGAGGAACGGTTTGATTTTAGCTATCGTGCGAAGCTGGAAGAAGCTAGATGAGCTGGTAAGTTTCTCTGATTTGTGTCTATCTTCAGAACTCATATCTTGCCAGCTGTTATCCATCCCATGTTTGGTCGAAGCTGGAAGAAGCTAGATGAGCTGATAAGATTCAGCAATGACTCCAGTGAGTCATAGAGGGATACAGTGTGGAAACACGCCCAACTTGCCCACACCGGCCAACATGTCCCAGCTACACTAGTCCCACCTGCCTGCGCTTGGTCCATATCCCTCTCAACCTGTCCTATCTGTGTATCTGTCTAACTGTTTCTTAAACATTGGGATAGTCCCAGCCTCAACTACCTCCTCTGGCAGCTTGTTCCATACACCCACCACCGTTTGTGTGAAAAAGTTACTCCTCAGTTTCCTATTAAATCTTTTCCCCTTCACCTTGATCCTATGTCCTCTGGTCCGCAACTCTCCTACTCTGGGCAAGAGACTCTGTGCATCTACCCGATTTATTCCTCTCATGATTTTATACACCTCTATAAGATCACCCCTCATCCTCCTGCGCTCCAAGGAATAGAGACCCAGCCTACTCAACCTCTCCCTATAGCTCACACCCTTTAGTCCTGGCAACATCCTCCTAAACGATTTCCTACAGATTTCCACAGATGCACAGTAGAAGGCATACTGTCGGGTTGCATCACAGTCTGGCCCAAGACCACAAACAATTGCAGATGTAGCCCAGTCCTTCACACAGGCCAGCCTCCCCACCACCGACTCCATCTACACTTCACACTGTCTCAGAAAAGCAGCGGTAGATTTGCTGTCTCACAGCGGCAGAGACCCGGGTTCGATCCTGACTATGGGCGCTGTCTGTACGGAGTTTGTACGTTCTCCCTGTTTTCTTTGGGTGCTCTGGTTTCATCCCACAGGTTTGTAGGTTTTTGGCTTCTGTAAAGTTTGAATTGTCCCTAGTGTGTAGGATAGTGCTGGTGTAGCGGGTGATCGCTGGTCGCCGCGAGCTCAGTGGGTCGAGGGGCCTGTTTCCACATTGTATCACCAAAGTCTAAAGAGCTCAAGGCAGTCAGAGTTAAGTGTGATTAATGGCTTAGCATCCTGCCTGTGTTCTATCACACTACATTTCCTAACACACCATTGACGTAATCTATCTAAAAATTCATTTGTTACGCTAGAATGTCGAATTTACAACCGGAAACAATCCATTTGCAAATCTTTGGTCTTTCTGTAAGTGGTTCTATAAATGTGTGTTGGCTCCCACCTCTGGTGTATCACGAATGGAGGAATGCAGAGCCCTGCAATATCCTGGAACATGTTGCACAGAACTTTGGCATTCAGACTACGTGTGTTGTCTTCCTCTGTGGCCCATAGCCAGAGAGGAAAGTTGGAGCGCACACTCTCCATCATTTCAAGAGCTCCCGGCACTTGGCAAAGTCCATTCCGGCCATGTTGACGGAAGACCCAACTGGGAAATGTAAGTCCAGGAAGGAACTGCAGGTAAGTTCATAAATGATAGGAGCAGGACTAGGCCATTCGGCCCATCAAGTCTACTCCGATATTCAATCATGGCTGACGTATCTCCCCCTCCCAACACCATTCTCCTGCCTTCTCCCCAACACCCGAACTAAACAAGAAACATGTACACCAAAGATAGACACAAAAAGCTGGAGTAACTCAGCGGGACAGGCTGAAATGGAGCGCCTGAAAAAACTAAACTAAGCTAAAAATATGCACAGGAAATACAATTAGTACAGGTCAGGATCTTTCTTCACAGTCCCGTCATATCAGCCCATTGTCTGACTGTAAGTGAACACCATTCAGGCTTCCTCTTTACACAGTCCGGCTGCTTCAGATGACCCAGTATCCCAGACCTGCCATTCAATATGATCATGGCTGGTCATCTAAAATCAGTACCCGTTCCTGCTTTTCCCCCCCCCATATCGCTTGGCGCCGGAGACCCAGGTTCCATCCTGACCCCCGGTGCTGTGTGTGTGGGGTTTGCACCTTCTCCTTGTGACCGAGTGGGTTTTCTCCAGGTGCTCCAGTTTCCTCCCACATCTGTGTTGAAGGTTAAGTGTCCTCTGTAACTCAGGCTGAAGAAGGGTCCCGACCTGAAACCTTACCCACCCATTTTCTCCAGAGATGTTGCCTGACCCGCTGAGTCACTCCAGCATTTTGTGTCTATCTTTAGCATCTTAGTTTAGTTTAGTTTAGTTTGAAGATACAGAGTGGAAACAGGCCCTTCAGCACACCGAGTCTGTGCCAACTACCAATCCCGTACACCAGCAGTAACGCACACACTGGGGACTATTTACATTTTCTACTGGAGCCAAATTAACCTACAAACCTGCGCATCTTTGGAGTGTGGGAGGAAACAGAAACACCCAGAGAAAGTTTGAGTCTGAAGAAGTGTCTCGACCCGAAACGTCGCCCAGTCCTTCTCTCCAGAGATGCTGCCTGACCCGCTGAGTTACACCAGCATTTTGTGCGCATCCGGAGAAAACCCACGCGGGTCTCGGAGAGAACGTACAAACTCCGTACAGACAGCATCCGTGGTCAGGATCGAACCCGGGTCCCTGACGCTGTGAGGCAGCGACTCCACTGCAGCGCCACCGTGCCGCCCCACCTATAGTTGCTTACATTCTGACTCTCTACCCTATCTATGCCTCTCATAACTTTATAAACTTCTATCAGGTCTCTCCTCAGCCTCTGACGTTCGAGAAAACAACCCGAGTGTCCAACCTCTCCCTGCAGCCAATAGCCTCTAATCCAGACATCATTCTTGTGAATCTCCTCAATGCATTTTACGCACGCTTTGATAGGGAGAACACCGATGTGCCTTCCCAAGCCCCCATTTGCTGTGATGGTATTTCAGTCTCAGTCACAGAGGCAGACGTCAGGAAATCCTTCAGAGGGGTGAACCCTCGAAATGCGCCTGGACCTGATGGTATACCTGGTCATGTTCTAAAAACCTGTGCGGACCAACTGGCTGGAGTTTTTACGGACATCTTCAACCTGTCACTTCTGAGGTCTGAGGTTCCCACCTGCCTCAAAAGGGCATCAATAATACCGGTGCCCAAGAAGAGCAAAGTGACGTGCCTCAACGACTATCGACCTGTGGCACTAACGCCTGTGGTGATGAAGTGCTTCGAGAGGTTGATCATGGCGCAAATCAACTTCTACCTTGACAAAAACCTGGACCCACTGCAGTTCGCTTACCGCCACAACAGATCAACGGTGGACCCGATCTCGCTGGCCCTCCACTCCGCTCTGGACCACTTGGACAACAAAAACTCATATGTCAGGCTGTTATTCATTGACTACAGCTCGGCATTTAACACAATCATCCCCTCCAAGCTGGTTACCAAACTCGCAGAACTGGGTCTCTGCGCATCCCTCTACAATTGGATCCTCGACTTCCTCATTCACAGACCACTGTCTGTTCGTATTGGTAGAAATGTGTCAGACTCGATAACAATCAGCACGGGAGCACCTCAAGGCTGCGTGCTCAGCCCCCTGCTGTACTCACTCTATACTCATGACTGCGTAGCCGGTCACAGTGTGAACTCCATCATCAAGTTCGCTGACGACACCACTGTAGTGGGACGTATCACTGATGGTGATGAGTCGGAGTACAAAAGAGAGATCGAGCAACTGTCCATATGGTGCCAGCACAATAACCTGGCCCTCAACACCAGCAAAACCAAGGAACTGATTGTGGACTTTGGAAGGAGTAGGATGGGAGCATCATCAAGGACCCACACCATCCTGGCCACACAATCATCTCCCTGCTACCTTCAGGTAGAAGGTACAGGAGCCTGAGAACTGCAACGACCAGGTTCAGGAATAGCTACTTCCCCACAGCCATCAGGCTATTAAACTTGGCTCGGACAAAACTGTACATTAATACCCCTCCTCCTGTTATTTGCACTTTATCAGATTATTCATTCCTGTGTGTATTCACGTATATAATTGTAGTCAATGCCTACTATGTTCTGTTGTGCTATGCAAAGAAATAATTTCATTGTCCTGCCAGGGACACATGACAATAAATTCTTTTGACTTGACTTGACTTGTCCCTTCTCCAAAGCCCCCACATACTTCCCGCAATGGGGCGACCCGCAATACTCTAAATGCGGCCAATCCAATGTCCAACGAAGCTGTGTCATGACTTCCAGACAAACACACAATGCTGCACTAACTCAGCGGGTCAGGCAGCATCTCTGGAGAGAATGAACGGATGACATTTCGGGTCAGGACCCTTCTTCAGACTGAGAGTCAGGGGAGAGGGAAATGAGAGACATAGACGGTGATGTAGGGAGATTTAGAACAAAAGAATGAAAGACAGGCAGAAAAGTGACGATGATTTCATCACCATCACCGTCTATATCTCTCGTTTCCCTTTCCTGAAGAAGGGTCTTGACCCGAAATGTTCATTATTTATTTTCTTATGCATTTTGTGTCTATCTTCGGTTTAAACTATCACCTGCAGTTCCTTCCTACACTTTTCTTATATTCAATGCATTGACCATTGAAGGCAAACATACTGTATGGATTCTAGATCACTTTATTTACTTGTGTCGCCACTTTCAGGGCACAGGGGAAGTAACCTGTTTTCACGCTGTATGACTCCATAAGTTCACAAGTGTTAGGAGCACAATTAGGCCATTCAGGCCATCTAGTCTACTCCGCCATTCAACCATGGCTGATCTACAGTCCCCTCTCAACCCCATTCTCCTGCCTTCGCCCCATAACCCCTGACACCCTGTAAAAGACAAAGTGCTGGAGTAACTCAGTGGGTCAGAGTTGAGCTGCATTTGGCGCTGGATTGAGCCTCCGAAGCCTCGCGCATGTGTGTGCGCATGTGCACGTGGCTGCCAAATGTTGTGTGTCCCCCTGTCCCCCCCATGTTTTGATAGCAAGTTCCGTGCAGGGTCTTACTAAGAGGGACCTCAGGGGTTACTTTTTCACCCAGAGAGTAGTCGGTATCAGGAACGAGCTGCCAGAGGAAGCTACAGGAGAGAAAATAGTTACTTCTCGTAAAAGACACTTGGACAGAATGGGGAGAAGGCAGGAACGGGGCACTGATTGTGGATGATCCGCCATGATCACAGTGAATGGGCGGTGCTGGCTCGAAGGGCCGAATGGCCTCCTCCTGCACCTGTTGTGCTGCAGCAAGTTAGAGTGTAATTGCTCCATCTGGGACATATGAGAGTCAAACACTCTTCACTCTTGGCTATTCACGGTCACGGTGGCGCAGCGGGAGAGTTGCTGCCTCACAGCGAAAATGCCGCAGCAGAGACCCGGGTGCTGTCTGTGTGGAGTTTGTCCGTTCTCCCCGTGACCTGCGGGGGGTTTCTCCGAGATCTTCGGTTCCCCCCCACACTCCAAAAGACGTACAGGTTTGTAGATTAATTGGCTTGATAAATGTTAAAAAATAATGTCCAGTCTAAAATTGTCCAGCGTTCCTCATCTAGATATTAACAGATCCGGCAGTCTGTTCGTTTTTCATTATTTTTGTTATTTTTAGTGTGTTAAAGGTTTGTTTTATGTTCTTCGGTTTGTTTTATGTGGGGATCGGGGGAAACCCATTTTCATGGTCTCACCTTCCCGGAGATGTGATCAATTTCCGCATCACAGTCTCTGCAACCTACCATCGATGGAGCTGGAAGCCTCCTCGGGGGGGAGGAGAGGAAGTTGCAGAAACATTTTGGGGGCAAGTGAACGGGGCTGGCTGCTAAATTAATGCAGCACACAACCCTCTGTGTGCAAGAGGACGGGGCTGGGTGATAACTTCACTCAGACACCCCTCCCCCCCTCCACCGCTGCCAGGAACTCTGTGTGGAAAGGGACGCTACTGGATGCTAAATTAATGCAGCGCAGAATTCCCCTACCTCCCCCCATTAAAGACAAACACAAAATGCTGGAGTAACTCAGTGGGTTGGGCAGCGTGTGGTCCACATCCCTCCAAACCTGTTCCCAGCCTCAACTACCTCCTCTGGCAGCTTGTTCCATGCACCCACCATCCTCTGTGTGAAAACGTTACCCCTCGGATTCCTATTAAATCTTTACCCCTTCACCTTGAACCTATATCCTCTGGTCCTCGATTCCCCTACTCTGGGCAAGAGACTCTGTGCATCTACCCGATCTATTCCTCTCATGATTTTGTACACCTCTGTAAGATCTCCCCTCATCCTCCTGCGCTCCATGGAATGGAGACCCAGCCTACTCAACCTCTCCCTACAGCTCACACCCTCTAGTCCTGGCAACATCCTCGTAAATCTTCTCTGAACCCTTTCAAGCTTGACAATACCTTTCCTACAACATGGTGCCCTGAACTGAACATAATATTCTAAATGTGGTCTCACTAACGTCTTAACGGCCTGTCGCACTTGGCGATTTTTTCGGCGACTGCCAAAAAGTGTCGCCAAAAGATTTTGATCGTTTCAACAAAAATTTTTTTTGCGATACTTGAAAAAACACAGCGCGTGAGGATGGGAATATCCCATAGTTTAAGAAACAGTTGGACAAGTACATGGATAGGACAGTTTTGGCGGATTACGGACCAAGAGCAGGCAGGTGGGACTAGTGCAGCTGGGACATTGTTGGCCGGTGTGGGCGAGTTGATGTTATGACCCTATGACAATATGATTCTATGACTCCATGACTCAGTGACTATTCCCTGCCCTCAGGTTTCCCATCCATCTCCGACAAGCGATGGCGTCTCTCAACCTCAGCGAGGCCCTGAACGTCACCTCGTGCCCGGAGGGTGTGTTCTGGGGCTGGCTCTACACCTTCCTGCCCGCCTACATCATGGTGGTGTGCGTGACCGGCCTGCTGGGCAACATCTTTGTGCTGCTGGTGCTCTGCCTGCACAAGAACCGCTGCACGGTGCCCGAGATCTATCTGGTCAACCTGGCGGGTGCCGACCTCCTCCTGCTCACCTGCCTCCCCTTCTGGGCGTTCAACATCGCCCAGCGCTTCGCCTGGCCCTTTGGAGAGCTGCTGTGCCGTTGTGTCAACCTGACCATCTACATGAACCTGTGGAGCAGCATCTACTTCCTGGTGATGGTCAGTGTGGACCGCTACCTGGCCCTGGTCAAGGTCCTCAACCCCGGCCGCATCCGCACCCGTTCCTGCGCCAAGATCAACTGATTGCCACCCAACTGATTGCCACCTTCCTGGGCTGCACCAACAACTGCATCAACCCCATGCTCTACGTCATGGTGGGCTGGCAGTTCCGCAACAAAGCCCGAGAGCTCTACTCCCAGTCCGTCGCCAGGCGCCAGTCACAACCCACCCTCAGGGACCCCTCGGTGAATGTGATTAGTGGGCAAATGGTATTGGGGGTAGAGTGCTGACATGGATAGAGAAGTGATTGGCAGACAGGAAACAAAGAGTAGGGATTAACGGGTCCCTTTCAGAATGGCAGGCAGTGACTAGTGGGGTACCGCAAGGCTCGTTGCTGGGACCACAGCTATTTACAATATACATCAATGATTTGGATGAAGGGATTCAAAGTAAAATTAGCAAATTTGCAGATGACACAAAGCTGGGTGGCAGTGTGAACTGTGAGGAGGATGCTATGAGAATACAGGGTGACTTGGACAGGTTGGGGTAGTGGGCAGATGCATGGCAGATGAAGTTTAATGTGGATAAATGTGAGGTTATCCACTTTGGTAGCAAAAACAGGAAGGCAGATTACTATCTAAATGGCGTCAAATTGAGAAAAGGGGAAGTACAACAGGATCTGGGGGGTCCTTGTACATCAGTCTATGAAAGTAAGCATGCAGGTACCGCCATGAAGAAAGAGAATGGTATGTTGGCCTTTATAACAAGAGGAATCGAATATAGGACCAAATATTGTCTATTGCCTATTGTCTATCGACTCACAACGCCCCCATCTCCACGCTGGAGAGAGGAACGCCGTTGAACATAGACAACGACGAAAGCATGGATAGAGTGGATGTGAAGAGGATGTTTCCACTGGTGGGAGAGAGTCTAGGACCAGCAGCCTGGGGCTTTAGATGCTCTCTGGTGCATTCTGAGCCTTATTTTGGAGCATTTTTGCACCAAACTTATGACCAATATTTCAGAGATAATTTTGGTTGAGTTAAGACTAATGAGTGGTTGGAATGGGATGATTGGGGTCATTGTTGTATACATTTTTTTAAATCAAGAATTGAAGCTGTCCTTGTTTTAATAATCAAGTTGTACTGTAAAATGTTGTGTAAAATGTTGTAAAGGAGCATGCAAACACTGCAAATAAAGTACTGTAAGGTTCTGCAGTAAATAAAACCTTTTTTTAGAAAATGTTTTGTGTGTTGATTTGATTGCGTGTTACTGTTTGACTGTGTTAGTGTGTGCACATTAAAAATATGATGCAAAATGAAAGTCTCAAACTATGGAATTCATATTTTTCAATATTGTTATCAAGGAAAAGAAAGCAGTTCCAATTGTTTGATATTATTCATATGGAGGAGAAAACCTACGTTAATTTTGCAATCTCACATAAGATAATCTTCCTTTCCCTCTCCCCCCACCTTCTTCCACCTCCCTCTCCCTCCACCTCTCTCTCCCTCCCCATCTCTCTCTCCCCCCTCCCCCTTCCCCTCACTCTTGAAAGAGTTAGTTATTAATCGATTGTTGTCATAATTAAGCTTTCCTGTTGTAAAAAGTCAATTGTATTGCATGATGGGATTTGGCAAAAAATCATCATGACAGGGTTATTTTCTACGTAAGTTGAATAGTTCACAGCTCTCTTACAAGTTTTTTTAATGTAAGTTGAAGAGGTTAATCAGATAAGAAGGGGCCAGAGGATGCCATTGGGATGACTGGCTTTTGGCAAAGAGTGAAAAACAACTCCATGTTTGGAGGTGGCTGAAGGTATATTCACCGTGGTTTCCAACCGAGTATGTGTTTAATATATGAATATCAATAAGTAAGAAATTTTGTTAATTAAAATAGGGTATTATGGGAATCTTTTAAGGCATGTATCAGAGGTTCTATTATTTCATACCAAACTTTTCAAAATAAAAAGAATAGGATCGAACAATTGCAACTAGAAGAACAAATTAGACAACTGGACCTAGAAAATGCGAAAGAGCCAACTATAGATAAACACAACAAGATAACAATAATGAAATTTAAACTAAACTGAATTCTATCTGCAAGAGCAATCAGATTATTTCAAATTACAAAACAGGAAACTCTTGAATTCAGCGATAAGCCACATAAACTTCTGGCACCTCAGCTGAAAAAAGTGGAAAAGGATCACACTATTCTAAAAGGAGCACAGGTTTCAATTAAAGAAATAGAAGAGACAATAAATTCACTGAAGAATGGTAAAACACCGGGACCAGATGGATTCAGTAATTAATTTTATAAAAGATTTTATGAGATAATCTCACCACGTTTACACAAACTGTATACATATGCATTTAAAGAACAGACAGTACCAGAAACACTAGCGGAATCAACTATTACACTCATACCCAAAAAAGAAAAGACCTAGAAGATCCGGGTTCATACAGAGCTATTACATTATTAAATATAGACCAGAAAATGCTGGCAAAAACTCCGGCAAGAAGATTAAGCAAATATGTTTGTAAATTAATACATGCAGCTCAGACAGGGTTTATACCCAAGAGACATTCATTTAATAATCTGAGACGTCTTTTTAATATAATGTACTCACACAAAATTGAAGAAGACTTATCAATTATTTCATTGGATGCAGAAAAGGCTTTTGACTAAGTAGCATGGGAATACCTCTTTAAAGTACTGCAAAAATGTCAAACGGGAGAGAATTTAATTTCATGGATAAAATTACTATACGACAGGCCGATGCTAGAATACTGACCAACCACATACTTTGTCCGAAATTTCACCCATACAGGGGCAATAGACAGCGTTGTGCACTATCACCCCTGCTATTTGCTCTTGCAATAGAGCCCTTAGCGGAAAGTATAAGAAGGCATCCGAATATTCACGGATATATTACTAAACATTCCAATAACAAAATATCATTATATGCAGATGACGTATTACTATATGTTACAAAATCGCAAGTTAGTATACCAAATACACTAAATCTAATAGAGGAATTTGGTTCTTTCTCAGAATATAGAATAACCATATAACCATATAACAATTACAGCATGGAAACAGGCCCTCACGGCCCTTCCAGTCCGTGACGAACATTTATTTTCCCCTAGTCCCATCTACCTGCACTCAGACCATACCACTCCATTCCCTTCCCGTCCACATACCTATCCACTTTACTTTTAAATGTTAAAATCAATCCTGCCTCCACCACTTCTGCTGGAACCTCATTCCACACAGCCACCACTCTCTGAGTAAAGAAGTTCCCTCTCATGTTACCCCTAAACTTCTGTCCCTTAATTCTCATGTCGTGCCCTCTTGTTTGAATCTTCCCTACCCTCAATGGGAAAAGCTTATCCACGTCAACTCTGTCTATCCCTTTCATCATTTTAAAGACCTCAATCAAGTCCCCCCTTAACCTTCTGCGCTCCAAAGAATAAAGACCTAATTTGTTCAACCTTTCTCTGTAACTTAGTTGCTGGAACCCAGGCAACATTCTAGTAAATCTTCTCTGTAATCTCTCTATTTTGTTGACATCCTTCCTATAATTAGGTGACCAAAATTGTACATCATACTCCAGAATTGGTCTCACCAATGCCTTGTACAATTTTAACATTAGTTCCCTACTCCTATATTCAATGCTCTGATTTATAAAGGCCAGCACACCAAAAGCTTTCTTTACCATCCTATCTACATGCAATTCCACCTTCAGGGAACAATGCACAGTTATTCCTAGATCCCTCTGTTCCACAGCATTCCTCAATTCCCTACCATTTACCATGTACGTCCTATTTTGATTTGTCCTGCCAAGATGTAGCACCTCACACTTATCAGCATTAAACTCCATCTGCCATCTTTCAGCCCACTCTTCCAAATGGCCCAAATCTCTCTGTAGACTTTGAAAATTTTCCACCCCATCATCCAGATCATTGATGTACATGACAAACAACAGTGGACCCAACACAGATCCCTGAGGCACCCCACTGGTCACCGGCTTCCAACCTGACAAACAGCCATCCACCATTACTCTCTGGCATCTCCCATTCAGCCACTGTTGAATCCATCTTGCTACTACGCCATTAACACCCAAAGATTGAACCTTCTTAACCAACCTTCCATGGGGAACCTTGTCAAAGGCCTTACTGAAATCCATATAGACAACATCCACTGCTTTACCCTCATCAATTTCCCTAGTAACCGCTTCAAAAAATTCAAGAAGGTTTGTCAAACATGACGTTCCAGACACAAATCCATGTTGACTGTTCCTGATCAGACCCTGTTTATCCAGATGCTTATATATATTATCTCTAAGTATCCTTTCCATTAATTTGCCCACCACTGACGTCAAACTAACAGGTTGCTAGGTTTAAATTAAATAGTAACAAATTGCTAGGTTTATTCTTTGAACCCTTTTTAAACAATGGAACAACATGCGCAGTACGCCAATCCTCCGGCACTATTCCTGTTTCTAATGACATTTGAAATATTTCTGTCATAGCTCCTGCTATTTCTACACTAACTTCCCTCAATGTCCTAGGGAATATCCTGTCAGGACCTGTTGACTTATCCACTTTTATATTTTTCAAAAGTGTCAGTACTTCCTCCTCTTTGAATCTCATAGTTTCCATAGCTACTCTACTTTTTTCCCTTACCTCACAGAGTTCAATATCCTTCTCCTTGGTGAATACCGAAGAAAAGAAATTGTTTAATATCTCCCCCATCTCTTTTGGCTCTGCAGATAGCTGTGCATACTGGCTCTCTAATGGTCTAATTTTATCCCTCGTTATCCTTTTGCTATTAATATAGCTGCAATATAACTTACATAGAAACATAGAAACATAGAAATTAGGTGCAGGAGTAGGCCATTCAGCCCTTCGAGCCTGCACCGCCATTCAATATGATCATGGCTGATCATCCAACTCAGTATCCCGTACCTGCCTTCTCTCCATACCCTCTGATCCCCTTAGCCACAAGGGCCACATCCAACTCACTCTTAAATATAGCCAATGAACTGGCCTCAACTACCCTCTGTGGCAGAGAGTTCCAGAGACTCACCACTCTCTGTGTGAAAAAAGTCTTTCTCATCTCGGTCTTAATGGATTTCCCCCTTATCCTTAAGCTGTGACCCCTTGTCCTGGACTTCCCCAACATCGGGAACAATCTTCCTGCATCTAGCCTGTCCAAACCCTTAAGAATTTTGTAAGTTTCTATAAGATCCCCTCTCAATCTCCTAAATTCCAGAGAGTATAAACCGAGTCTATCCAGTCTTTCTTCATAAGACAGTCCTGACATCCCAGGAATCAGTCTGGTGAACCTTCTCTGCACTCCCTCTATGGCAATAATGTCCTTCCTCAGATTTGGAGACCAAAACTGTACGCAATACTCCAGGTGTGGTCTCACCAAGACCCTGTACAACTGAAGTAGAACCTCCCTGCTCCTGTACTCAAATCCTTTTGCTATGAAAGCTAACATACCATTCGCTTTTTTCACTGCCTGCTGCACCTGCATGCCTACTTTCAATGACTGGTGTACCATGACACCCAGGTCTCGCTGCATCTCCCCTTTTCCTAATCGGCCACCATTTAAATAATAGTCTGCTGCTTTCCTGTTTTTGCCACCAAAGTGGATAACCTCACATTTATCCACATTATACTGCATCTGCCAAACATTTGCCCACTCACCCAGCCTATCCAAGTCACCTTGCAGTCTCCTAGCATCCTCCTCACAGCGAACACTGCCCCCCAGCTTAGTGTCATCCGCAAACTTGGAGATATTGCCTTCAATTCCCTCATCCAGATCATTAATATATATTGTAAATAGCTGGGGTCCCAGCACTGAGCCCTGCGGTACCCCACTAGTTACTGCCTGCCATTGTGAAAAGGACCCGTTTACTCCTACTCTTTGCTTCCTGTTTGCCAGCCAGTTTCTCTATCCACATTAATACTGAACCCCTAATACCGTATGCTTTAAGTTTGGTATACTAATCTCTTATGTGGGACCTTGTCGAAAGCCTTCTGGAAGTCCAGATATACCACATCCACTGGTTCTCCCTTATCCACGCTACTAGTTACATCCTCGAAAAATTCCACAAGATTCGTCAGACATGATTTACCTTTTGTAAATCCATGCTGACTTTGTCCAATGATTTCACCACTTTCCAAATGTGCTGCTGTCCCATCTTTAATAACTGACTCTAGCAGTTTCCCACTACCGATGTTAGACTAACTGGTCTGTAATTCCCCGTTTTCTCTCTCCCTCCCTTCTTAAAAAGAGGGTTACATTTGCTACCCGCCAATCCTCAGGAACTACTCCAGAATCTAAAGAGTTTTGAAAGATTATCACTAATGCATCCACTATTTCCTGAGCTACTTCCTTAAGTACTCTGGGATGCAGCCTATCTGGCCCTGGGATTTATCGGCCTTTAATCTATTCAATTTACCCAACACCACTTCCCGACTGACCTGGATTTCACTCAATTCCTCCTTTGACCCACAGTCCCCTGCTATTTCAGGCAGATTATTTATGTCTTCCTTAGTGAAGACGGAACCAAAGTAGTTTTATTCAATTGGTCCGCCATATCCTTGTTCCCCATGATCAACTCACCTGTTTCTGACTGCAAGGGACCTACATTTGTTTTAACTAACCTCTTTCTCTTCACATATCTATAAAAACATTTGCAGTCAGTTTTTTATGTTCCCTGCAGTTTTCTTCATAATCTATTTTTCCTTTCCTAATTAAGCCCTTTGTCCTCCTCTGCTGGTCTCTGAATTTCTCCCAGTCCTCTGGTATGCTGCTTTTTCTGGCTACTTTGTACGCATCATCCTTTGCTTTGATACTATCCCTGATTTCCCTTGTTATCCACGGATGCACTACCTTCCCCGATTTATTCTTTTGCCAAACTGGGGATGAACAATTTTTGTAGTTCATCCATGCAGTCTTTAAATGTCTTCCATTGTATATCCACCGTCAACCCTTTTAGAATTAATTGCCAGTCAATCTTGGCCAATTCACGTCTCATACCCTCAAAGTTACCTTTCTTTAAGTTCAGAACCATTGTTTCTGAATTAACAATGTCGCTCTCCATCCTAATGAAGAACTCAACCATATTATGGTCACTCTTGCCCAAGGGGGCACGTACAAGCAAGACGGCTAATTATCCCTTCCTCATTACTCAAAACCCAGTCTAAAATAGCCTGCTCTCTCGTTGGTTCCTCTACATGTTGATTTAGATAACTATCCCGCATACATTCCAAAAAATCCTCTTCCTCAGCACCCCTGCCAATTTGATTAACCCAATCTATATGTAGATTGAAGTCACCCATTATAACTGTTTTGCCTTTGTCGCACGCATTTCTAATTTCCTGTTTGATACCATCCCCAACTTCTCTGCTACTGTTAGGTGGCCTGTACACAACACCCACCAGCGTTTTCTGCCCCTTAGTGTTTTGTAGCTCTACCCATACCGATTCCACATCCTCCAAGCTAATGTCCTTCCTTTCCATTGCGTTAATCTCCTCTCTAACCAGCAACGCTACCCCACCTCCTTTTCCTTTCTCTCTATCCCTCCTGAATATTGAATATCCCTGGATGTTCAGCTCCCAGCCTACGTCACCCTGGAGCCATGTCTCCGTGATCCCAACTATATCATAATCATTAATATCTATCTGCACGTTCAACTCGTCCACCTTATTACGAATACTCCTTGCATTGAGACACAAAGCCTTCAGGCTTGTCTTTACAACGCATTTACCCCTTATACAATTTTGCTGAAAAGTGGCCCTTTTTGATTTTTGCCCTGGTTTTGTCTGCCTGCCACTTTTACTTTTCACCTTGCTACCTAATGCTTCTACCCTCATTTTACACCCACCTGCCTCTCTGCTCTTGTACCCATCCCCCTGCCACATTAGTTTAAATCCTCCCCGACATCACTAGCAAACACTCCCCCAAGAACATTGGTTCCATTCCCATTCCAGGTGCAAACCGTCCTGTTTGTACCGGTCCCACCTCCCCCAGAACTGGTCCCAGTGCCCTAAAAATTTGAATCCCTCCCCCTTGCACCACTTTTCAAGCCACGTATTCATTTGCATTATCCTCCTATTTCTACTCTGACTGGCCCGTGGTACTGGTAGTAATCCGGAGATTACTACCTTTGAGGTCCTACTTTTAAGTTTATCTCCTAACTCCCTAAATTCACCTTGTAGGACCTCATCCCTTTTTTTACCTATATCGTTGGTGCCAACATGCACCACGACAACTGGCTGTTCACCCTCCCCCTCCAGAATGTTCTGCAGCCGTTCAGTGACATCCCTGACCTTTGCACCAGGGAGGCAACATACCATCCTGGAGTCTCGTTTGCGGCCGCAGAAACGCCTATCTATTCCCCTGACAATTGAATCCCCTATTACTATTGCCCTTCCCCTCTTTTTTTCCCCCCTCATGTGCTGCAGAGCCACCCATGGTGCCATGAACCTGGCTGCTGCTGCATTCCCCTGATGAGCCATCTCCCTCAACAGTATCCAAAATGGTATACCTGTTTAGGAGGGAGATGACCGCAGGGGACTCCTGCACTACCTGCCTACTGCTTTGCTGGCTATTGGCCACCCGTTCCCTTCTTGTCCTCCTACCTTTTTGCCTGCGGTGTGACCAACTCACTGTACGTGCTATCCACGACTTTCTCCGCATCGTGGATGCTCCAGTATGAATCCAGCCGCAGTTCCAATCGTTCAATGCGGTCTGCCAGGAGCTGCAGCTGGACACACTTCCTGCAAACGTAGTCACCAGGGACACCGACCATCTCCCTGATCTCCCACATGTTGCAGGCTGAACAAACCACGGGGCCAATCTCTACTGCCATACCTTACTCCCAAATTACTCTGTATTAAATATTAAAAAAAAAAAAAACACAAAAACTTATCCTTTAAACTTTACTACTAAATACTGAATCCTTAACTCCCAGAATCCCTAACTCCCAGAAGGCAAAAATGTAAAATTGTAAACCCGGGGTTGCACACAATCAGCTGCTTCCTCGGGTCCTCTTCCACCAATCAGCGGCTTCCTCAAAAAAAAAACCCACTTCTCCAAATGGAACGTTATGGATTTTGGTAAGCCTCTGGAAAAAACAAGCCCCGCGCTTGATTTTTATCCTTACCGGTCGGGTGTCGCTCCTCCCCCTCCTCCTCTTCTTCCAACGGCTCCTGTGGGCCTCTGAAAAAAACAAGCCCCGCGCTTGATTTTTATCCTTACCGGTCGGGTGTCGCTCCTCCCCCTCCTCCTCTTCTTCCAACGGCTCCTGTGGGCCTCTGAAAAAACAAGCCCCGCGCTTGATTTTTATCCTTACCGGTCGGGTGTCGCTCCTCCCCCTCTTCCTCTTCTTCCAACGGCTCCTGTGGGCCTCTGGAAAAACAGCTCCTGTGGGCCTGTAGAAACCCTTTGGATTTACTTTCACCTTTCTTGCCAAAGCAACCTCATATCTTCTTTTAGCTTTTCTAATTTCTTTCTTAAGATTCTTTTTACACTCTTTATACTCCTCTAGCACCTCATTTACTCCATGCTTCCTATAATTATTGTAGATATCTCTCTTTTTTCGAACCAAGTGTCCAATTTCCCTTGAAAACCATGGTTCTTTCCAATTTTTACTATTTCCTTTTAACCGAACAGGGACATAAAGATTCTGTACTCTTACAATTTCCCCTTTAAAAGTCCTCCATTTCTCTTCTACATCCTTCCCATAAAACAAAATGTCCCAATTCACTCCTTTTAAATCCTTATGCATTCCCTCAAAGTTAGCCTTTCTCCAATCAAAAATCTCAACCCTAGGTCCAGTTCTGACTCTCTCCATAATTATATTAAAACTAATGGTATTGTGATCACTGGTCCCGAAGTGCTCACCAACACATACCTCCGTCACCTGACCTGCCTCATTTCCTAACAGGAGGTCCAGCACTGCCTCTTCTCTGGTCAATACCTCTATGTATTGCTGCAAAAAACTATCCTGCTCACATTTAACAAACTCCAAACCATCCAGCCCATTTACAGAATGTGTTTCCCAGTCGATTTTTGGAAAATTGAAATCTCCCACAATCACTACCTTATGCTTACTACTAATATCTGCTATCTCTTTACATATTTGCTCTTCCAATTCTCACTCCCCATTTGACGGTCTATAATACACCCCTAAAAGTGTTGCTACACCGTTCCCACTTCTCAGTTCCACCCAAATAGCCTCCCTAGACGAGCCCTCTAATCTATCCTGCCAAAGCACTGCTGTAATACCTTCTCTGACAAGCAATGCAACACTTCCACCTCTGGTCCCTCCAATTCTATCACACCTGAAGCAACAAAATCCTGGAATATTTAGTTTCCAATCACAGCCCTCCTGCAACCATGTTTCACTGATTGCCACAATATCATATTTCCAGGTGTCAATCCAGGCTCTAAGTTCATCCACCTTTCTTACAATGCTCCTAGCATTAAAATATACACATTTTAGAAACCCACCGTCCCTTATTCTCTGTTTATTATCTGTTTATTATCTTTTTCCTCTTTCTCGCCTACATTTTGGGTCCGAGTGCTTCCATTCTCTGCCTCTTGCCCCACACCCTCTCCACTAGCCCCCTCTACCCGAGTCCCTCCCCCCAGCCTTTTTAGTTTAAAGTCTCCTTTGCAAATCTCCCCGCCAGGATATTGGTCCCCCTCGGGTTCATAATAAACTGGAACAAAAGTGAAATGTTGGTGATAAAACCCCAAGAGTCGACACACCTTTTAAAATTCCCTTTTAGAATTGCTACAGAAATATTTAAATACTTGGGTATCCAAGTAACCAGAAAATATAATTCTTTATTCAATGTAAATTTCCTACCTTTAACTACTAAATTAAATGCTTTGATTCAATTCTGGAAAACACTTCCGATGTCTCTAATAGGCAGAATAAATGCCTTAAAAATGATTTTTCTCCCACAAATTCTCTACTTATTTCAAGCAATACTGATATACCTACCTAAAATTAAAAAAAAAAAACTTGACTCCAACATCACAAATTTTATTTGGGATTATAAATCACACAGGATTCATAGACGACACCTATGTAAACCCAAAGAATCTGGTGGACTGGCACTCCCCAATTTCTTGTACTATTACTGGGCAGTGAATATCAAAAATTTAATTTACTGGTTGGACAATTCAGCCCAATAGGTAGAGTGGTTAACAATGGAGAGAGAGGATTGTCGCCTTTTAACATAGGTGTGATCCTTCTCTCCCCAATAAAGTTGAAGTATACAATATACAAGAAAAATCTGATTCTTCATTGCACCTTACGAATTTGGAAACAAGTAAAATTTACTCTTAAATTAAGAAAATTTATCTCTTCTCTCTCCTATAACTAATAATCCGTCGTTCAAACCATCTACTATAGATAAAACGTTTACTCACTGGGAAAGACTAGGAATCAAAAAGATTGGAGATTTGTACGAAACGGAAAACCTTTTATCATTTCAGTAATTACAATCCAAATACAATCTGAGAGGTAATCAATATTTTAGATATCTTCAAATTTGAGATTATCTGAAAAAAAACAGTTCCATCTGTTGTTGTATATATTTAAAACAACAGATGGAACTCTTTTTTGAAACCAATGATACTCCAGGTATTTTGCCCTCGTTATTATGGGAATCTTTTAAGGCTTTTATTAGAGGTTCTATAATTTCATATCAAGCATATCAAAACAAAAAGAATAGGATGGAACAATTGCAACTAGAAGAACAGATCAGGCAACTGGACTCAGAAAACGCTATAGATCCGACTATGGATAAACATAATAATATAGCAGTATTAAAATTTAAGTTAAATCAAATTTTCTCTGCAAGAGTTATCAGATTATTTCAAATTACTAAACAGGAAAATTTTGAATTTGGTGACAAACCACACAAACGTCTCGCACGACAGTTGAGAAAAGTTGAAAAGGACCATACTATTCAAAAAATCAAATCAGATAAAGGTGAATTGTTAACACTTCCAAAAGACATTTATGAAAGATTTGCCCAATTCTATCAACATTTATATACATCCAAAACATCAACAGAAATGAGAAAAATTACAAACTTTCTTGATTACTTTAATCTTCCGACACTTCGGTGGAACGAGATGAATTAGGAGCACAGATTTCAATTAAAGAAATAGAAGAGACAATCAATTCATTGAAGAATGGCAAAACACCAGGACCAGACGGGTTTAGCAATGGATTTTATAAAAGATTTTACGAGGTAAATTCCCTGCGTTTATACAACCTTTATACATATGCATTTAAAGAGCAGACATTACCACAAACCCTTGCTATTACACTTATACCCCAAAAAGATAAAGATCTGGAAGACCCGGGATCATACAGAGCAATCACCCTGTTAAATACAGAGCAGAAAATATTAGCTAAAACTTTGGCAAGAAGATTAAGTAAATACATTAATAAATTAATACACTCGGATCAAACTGGGTTTATACCCAAGAGACACTCGTTTAATAATTTGAGACGCCTATTTAACATAATGTGCTCACACATAACGATAAAAGAAGACTTATTAATTATTTCATTTGATGCAGAAAAAGCATTTGATCAAGTAGGATGGAAAGATATTTTTACAGTATTGCAATAAATTTCAGTTGGGAAAAAATGTTATCTCATGGATAAAACTGTTATATGATAAGCCAACTGCCAGAGTACTGACTAACCATACACTCTCACCTAAATTTCAGTTAGCCAGGGGCAATAGACAGGGATGTGCATTATCACCCCTGTTATTTGCCCTTGCGATTGAACCTCTAGCGGAAATCATAAGAGTACATCCGAATATTCACGGCGAAAACACTAAATACTCCAATAATAAAATATAATTATATGCAGATGATACATTACTATATATCACCAATTCCCAAGTTAGCATTCCAAATTTATTAAATCTTTTAGAGGAATTCGGTTCCTTTTCAGGATATAGAATAAACTGGAACAAAAGTGAAATTATGTCAATAAAACCTCAAGAGTCGACACACCTCCTAAAATTCCCTCTCAGAATTGCTACGGAAAAATTCAAATATCTGGGTGTTCAGGTAACCAGAAAATATACTTCTCTATTTAACGTAAACTTTCCTCCTTTAGGCACAATAAATGCTATAAAGATGATCTTCCTCCCACAAATCCTGTATTTATTCCAATCAATACCGATATATCTTCCTATTTTTTTTTCCAAAAACTTGATTCTCTGATTACAAACTTTATTTGGGAGTATAAAACACATAGAATTAATAAAGAGCATCTTTGTAAACCCAAAGAAACTGGTGGATTGGCTCTCCCTAACTTCTTATACTATTATTGGGCAACAAATATTAAAAATGTAATCTATTGGTTGGACAATACAGGCCAACAGGTAAATTGGTTAATAATGGAGAGAGAGGATTGTTTGCCTTTTAATATAGGTGCGATTCTTCTCTCTCCAATAAATTTGAAGAATTTGAGATATGAGAATAATATATGAGAATAATCCGATTATCCACAGTACTTTACGAGTCTGGAGACAAGTGAAATCAACCTTTAAACTGAGAAATGTATCTCTTCTTTGACCAATTGCCAATAATCCTTTGTTCAAGCCATCTATTTTAGACAAAACATTCACATATTTTGAAAGATTAGGAATCAAAAAACTCGGAGATCTTTAGGAACTCTTCTCTCATTTCAAGAATTACAGTCGAAATATCACCTGAAAGGTAATCAATATTTCAGATACCTTCAAATTCGAGACTATCTGAAAACATATACCCAAGACTGCCAATCTTTGTTGCCAGACATACTAGACAAATGTATGAATAGAAATTCAGAGTCTAGCAAGTTAATATCATATCTGTATAACACCCTTTTAAATATAGAAATCCCATCGTCAAAAGTAATTCGAAGAGCTTAGGAAGATGAACCTGGCCTAAAAATTCTAAAAGACAGATGGGAAGAAAACCTTCTATATATATATATGCAATTGCTTGATTAACGTTAAGCATTCTTTAAAATCAATTTAAAATACTGCACAGACTCTATTATTCAAAGTCTAAACTGAATATGATCTTTCCAAATGTATCACCTATTTGTGATAAATGTCTCCTTCAGAAAACACATTCCTTTGCCTCTTGTATAAAGTAACATCATTTCAGGAGAGGAATTTTTGAAGTTTTTTCAAAAACACTAAAAATAAAATTGGATCCCGATCCAGAATTGGTCATTCTAGGTACGTCAGAAGCCTGCTCTGAGCTATCGTTATCTCAAAGACGTTTCCTTAATTATGGCCTGATAATGGCAAAAAAACGAATACTTAAATTTTGGAAACATACATCTGTCCCTACTCTTAAAATGTGGATTACAAACAAGTCTGAGACGCTACATCTTGAAAATATTAGACTTGTCTTAGCAGAAATTTTTTTTTTCGAAGACATGGACACCATTTATTAATTTATTACAAGGATAGTATGGTGCAACATAACTTTGGAGTTAAATCTAATTACGAGTTGGGTGATGGGTAGGGAGGGATACGAGGCAGGTTTATCACCACTCTTTTCTTTTTGTCTCTTTTTGTCTTTTTATTTTTCTTATTTTTTCTATTCTTTTCTTCTTTCTGTTATTTATTCACTCTTTGGCTACATCACTTTGGTAGTCTCGGGGTTCTATCTTTGCACATTTCACTTTTTCTCTCCCTTGCTTTCTCTCCTTTCTTCTAACTGTAGCTAAAAGTAAAAATTGAAGTTGTACAATAACTGTATTATGTCATATGCCATTGGTTATATTTTTGTATATTTGCTTCTAAAAAATACAAGTTTTTTTTAAAAAGAAGAAAAAAAACACCAATTTTCTGGTACTTCTGTGTGTGTGCTGCTGGAGTATTCAGGCGTAAAACTGTTGCCTCTGGGTCTCCAGATCCACACTCGTCAGACGTTAAATTAAAGCTTTGTATAGTCTTTAGAATTTGTACTTTGTCTATCTTTTTAAGTGAACTTTTACATTGGCATAGTCACGCAGGTCCTCACTGGGACCACCACTGGATGACTGAGCAGAGGTTACCAGGACTGGAAAGGGAGAAATATGAGCTCTATCGGTCCATTGTAACCGACTTCTAGACACTTCTGGAAACGCCTCTGTTTCAATGTCAGAAGTTAGTGTGTTCCCAGCTGAAATTCTTAGAGATAGACAAAGGTAAGACCAATTGTGAATTGTGTATGTATTTTTACGTATGTATTTTGTGTAGGTATTTTTAAGAAGGAATTGTGTATATATTTTAAGAATATATACACTCTCTCTCTCTCTCTCTCTCTCTCTCTCTCTCTATTTTTTCACACTCTCTCTACGAAGGGCTCGTCGGCCTTGTTGAGACACCCATGGTTTGTCGGGTTGAGATACATAGAAACATATAAAATAGGTGCCGCAGTAGGCCATTCGGCCCTTCGAGCCTGCACCGCCATTCAATGTGAGCATAGCTGATCATCCAACTCAGTATCCTGTACCTGCCTTCTCTCCATACCCCCTGATCCCCTTAGCCACAAGGGCCACATCTAACTCCCTCTTAAATATCACCAATGAACTGGCCTCATCTACCTTCTGTGGCAGATAATTCCAGAGATTCACCACTCTCTGTGTGAAAAATGTTTTTCTTATCTCGGTCCTACAAGACTTCCCCCTTATCCTTAAACTGTGACCCCTTGTTCTGGACTTCCCCAACATTGGGAACAAACTTCCTGCATCTAGCCTGTCCAACCCCTTAAGAATTTTGTACATTTTTATAAGATCCCCCCTCAATCCTCTAAATTCTAGCGAGTACATGCTGAGTCTATCCAGTCTTTCTTCATATGAAAGTCCTGACATCCCAGGAATCAGTCTGGTGAACCTTCTCTGTACTTCTGTACAGGGGACGAGGTGTGCGCCCGCCTTGTTGAGACACCCGAGGAGTTGTCGGGTTGAGAAATAAGGGGCGGTGTTGCTTGGTTGAGACACCTGAGGATTTGTTGTGTTGAGATATCAAGGGAAGTCTCTTTCTCTCTCAATGATTAAGAAGTCTGCCAAGTTGAGAAACTGGGGTCTCGATTGGCGAGTCTGCCTAGTTGAGACACTTGGGACGGTGTTTATTTTAAGGAATTGAGGTCTGCTTTCTCTCTCTCTTTGTCTGTCTGTCTGTCTGTCTGTCTGTCTGTCTGTCTGTCTGTCTGTCTCTCTCTCTCTCTCTCTCTCTCTCTCTCTCTCTCTCTCTCACTCTCTCTCACTCTCTCTATATATCTATGGGGAATACTCTGGATAAAAGTGAAGGAGGATCTCCCGTCCAACATATGTGTTATTTGAATTTTAAGTATAATAAGAAATTTAGAATGTTAAGTTCCAAGCTGACCAAATGGTTAGGAAATGAGAAAAGGTGAAGGGATCCCTTTTCCTGACAAAGCAAAATAAGGGAAATCGGCGGGTAAATTCGGACAGAATTAAGCATTTCCTGACAAAAGGTAGATGAAGAAGAGGAAGGGAGAAGGACTGAGGCAGAAGAAGAAGAGAAACAGTATTAAATTCAACATTGAGAGTTAAAACAACGCATAGCGCCCGAGAGGAGATACAGTGGATGGAGAAGATTGGAGTGGGTAGAAAAAAACAAGAGATGTGAGACTGCTAAGATAGTTAAACCTCAGTTATACCTTTGTTTAAAAACAATCCTGCCTTTGAGATTTGAATAACTTTGGGCACAGAGCAACAGAACGGCAGGCAACATTGCTTTGCTGAGCCCAGAGAAAGAATGTGGGTCTTTGCCTGTGGAATTTGAAGACCTTATTGGGTGTGGCCAGACTTTGAAAAAGGGGAGTCTGATTGGTCGCCACCTCAGTGGGTGTTGCCAGACCTTGAAGTGACGGGAAATCTGACTAATCACGATCTGGTTCATGTCCAATCACAGCGTCCAGGATCCCTAACTGACAGGGAATTGGACCATCTCATCCTGTTGCCTATCATTGTGAAGATTTATAGTAGAAGAAAAAATACTGTAACAAGTTTTTTTCCAACATAGTTCTCTCGTTTCAACAAGAAGGCTTTCACAATTTAAAGATTTTATAACCACAATTGAGACCTCAATCCTCCCAGCACAATGCCTGAGCTAATAAAACACAGTGGCTTGTAAAAATGTTCTTGTAAATTTTTTTGTAACCAAGATTCTGGTGAGGAAAAAAGGTTTGGTCAGAAAAAGGGAAAGTAGATTACAAAGAGATGTCTTTGAAGTAAATAATGTATGAACTGCTTTTGTAAATTGATTTTGTACATTATTTTGTGTATGCATATGTCTCTTTAAGAAACTGAAATGCATAACTTTAATAAAGGTGGATAATGGTGGCCATTTAGCATGTTTGGAAGAATATGGGGAATGATAATACATTTATGGATCTATTGTACTGCTGATTATCGTATTAATATGTGTACTGAAATGTCTGAAGCCTCTACTATGTACTAACCAAGGACTATAATTGTTATCAGATTCTGTTAAAAAGGAAGGAATGAAAAAGTTAGTTATTAATCGATTGCTGTCATAGCTTTCCTGTTGTAAAAGGCCAATTATATTGCATGATGGAATTTGGCAAAAAATCATCATGACAAGGTTATTTTCTATGTAAGTTGAATAGTTCACAGCTGTCTTACAAGTTTTTTAATGTAAGTTGAAGAGGTTAATCAGATAAGAAGGGGCCAGAGGATGCCATTGCGGTGACTGGCTTTTGGCAAAGAGTGAAAAACAACTCCATATTTGGAGGTCGCTGAAGGTATATTAACCACAGTTTTCTGGTATTTCTTTGTGTGTGCTGCTGGAGTATTCAGACGTAAAACTGTCCACACCCATCAGACATTAAATTAAAGCTTTGTGTGGTCTTAAGAATTTGTACTTTGTCTATCTTTTAAGTGAACTTTTACACTCTCTCCCCCTCCCCGTCTCTCTCCCTCCCTCCCTCTCTCTCCCTCTGTCTCAACCCCCCCCTTTCCTCCTCTCACGTCAGAGACGGAAACCGCTGTCAAAACATGGAGGGGACAGGGGGGACACAATTTCTTGGCAGTCGCGTGCGCATGCGCACACTCACACACACACACACGCGAGGCATCAGAAGCTTCAGCCGTGCGCCCTGTGAACGGTAATTAGCTCAGGATTCTTCCAGTTTCTAGCCCCGCCACGTGGATGCCTCTACTACGGGGCTGTTGCCGTTAGAATGAGTCAATTACTGCAGATCTGTACGAGTCGCAAAGTTGCGTCCACGAGTTCCACAGATTTAAAACACACTGGACATCATGCTGGACAGTGGACAACATAACATAGGACAGGACAAGCTGCTTGAAAGTGTCCAGTCCTATATTATGTTGTCCAGCATGATGTCCACTGTTTTTTAAATCTGTGGAACTCGTGGACGTAACTTTGCGACTCGTGGTGCTAAGGGCAGGTATCCGGGAAACTTGTTAACTCTTGAAAAACTTTAAACATGTTTTAAGATTTCCACGAGTCAAATTTACTGTGGAAGTTAAAATTTGAAGCATTTAAACTCGTTGTAAGAACGTAGTGGCCCGTGAGTTTACCGTAGTGACTCTTGAGTCTACCGTGGGTTTGGCCTGAGTGCCAGAAGTGAAGTGTTGAAGATTAGTCATCTCCGGAGAACTTGGATAGGTGACGTTTCAGGTCGGGACCCTTCTTCAAACTTTAGACCCTTCTTTCACCCGAAACGTCACCTGTCCATGTTCTCCACAGATACTGCCTGACACGTTGAGTTATTCCAGCACTTTGTATTTTTTTCGTAAACCAGTTTCTGTAGTTCGTCGTGTTACAAAATGTAATGCTTTATAAATGTCCAGAGATGCTGCCTGTCCCGCGGAGTTACTCCAGCACTTTGCATCTGTCTCTCTGGAGACCTCGTTTCCCTCGCAATGTGACATCTACCGTGCATACATTGCCAACGGTTGTATTGGCACTGCCCATCGTTAAAATGCATCAGTCTCTGTGATATTGGAGTCAATTCTCCTCAACTGCTTGGCGTTAAGGAGAGCTCCCGAAGCAGAAGGCGTCCCGATATGAATAATGACATGTTTCACTTAACTAAACACAAGACCGGACGGCAAACACATATCAAAAGTTAAAACTCTGCGCCCGGTTGGAGAGTGGGGATGGTGGAAGAGGAGACAGTTCACATACACCAGCGTCAAATACAGTCCCGGGAATTCATGCAGCTATGCAGTAGGGGAAAAAAAGTGGACCAAAAAAATACATTCCGCTCGGTAACCCGCCCCAGACCTGAATGCCAAAAAATACAGATAAATAAATGAACGTAATTTTAAATATCCAGCTGATATTTACACCGTGAAAGTTTTAACATATTGGTCAAATAAGAAAATGGTGTAAGCTCCAAAGACATGGGCAGGTTAATGGGCTTGGTGTAAATGTCAATGTGCAGGGATCGCTGGACCGAAGGGCCTGTTTCCGTGCTGTATCTGTAAAACAAAACTAAATAGGGAATATGATGGACAGTGGGGAAATAGGCCCAGAAATGTCTGTAGTGTGAAGAAGGGTCTGGATCCGAAACGTGGGGGACTATAAATAGGAAGAGCGGCTGCTTTGTAACTTTGTCAGCGCCCTAGGTGACTGCTATTCGTATACATTGTGTATGCAAGCAAATAATTTCACCGTGCCTCGTCACATGTGACAATAAATTATTCCTATTCCTAATCCTACTCCTTTTCTCCAGAGATGCTGCCCGGATTTTTGTGTCTACCTTCGGTGTAAACCGGCCTCTGCAGTTCTTTCCCACACAGCTTCCATACACGACCGGCTAGAGCACAGGGAACATTTTGGGATGGGATGAAAGCCTTTGTCTTCCCAGGTAATGGGAAGCGTGGCTCATCCATCACTGGGTTTCCAGTCTCCCAGTATATTCCCAACTTGAGATACAGGAGTGCCACGACTTTGGGCAGCTGCTGAGGAGATGTTCTAATGATCCTCTTCCAGAGCAAAGTGAGCAGGAAGGTGTCTCGCTCTTGCCCCAGACGTGGAGGTTTGCTGGGCTTGGTAGGGCATCGTAGACAGCTTGGAGGTCTGCCTGCATGATGTTTGATACTACGCTGCGGTATGCTCTCCCACCTTGCCCACGCTCCCTGCTGCCCGAGCCCCACCGTCCTGCTCACACCCTCTTCCTCCACACCTGCACGGACCTCTTCCTGGATTAGATGGTGTCTCTCCTTGCCCCAGGCCTTTTGTTTATTTGTTTATTTATTTGCACCAAGTTTTAAAAGAAGACAAACGATCAATTTTTAATACCATACAGTGCTGGGAGGGAAGGGAAGCCCAGAGGGCTTATACAAAGTCCGCTCCCGTCTGAAAATGAGCGTTAATGGCAAATCAGGGGGTAGGAGAAATAAAAAAAGACAATAATAAATAATAATACAGTTTAAGAATGAAAATTAAAAATATGAAATTAAAAATATGAAAATAAATAAAATAATAAGGTAAAGTATGAGATAAGAGTTAACAGAAGTAGTTTGAGCTCATAAATAGCATTACAAAAAGCTGGAAGTCAGAACTCAGGACATGATGAGAAACTTTTTAAGCTCAATCTTAAAGGTGGCTAAGGAGGTGTGAGACTTTAATGACAGAGGCAGTGTATTCCAAAATTTAGGACCTTTAAAAGTAATGCAATGTTGGTGTTTGGATGTTCGACAAAACGGAAGATGAAGATCATTTCTTCTTCTGGTTGGGTAATGGTGAATACTATAACTAGAAGGAAGGGTGAAAAGACCGTGAAGAGAAACAGGCAAATCATGTTTACATTTAAGATACTTGAAAATAAAAATACATATTTGGAATGCATTCAGTTTATCCACAGACAAAATTGAGTACTTCTTGAAGAGAGGGGCAGACGGTTCTTGTGAATTTGAGTGAGAAATTAATCTCATACATTTCTTCTGTATGATGAGTAGCTTAGAAAGATAGGAAGGATAGGTAGCACCCCAAACAATATTACAATAATTGAAATAAGGGAAAATCAAACTGTAATATATTGTTAGATGGGAAGAGGGGTGAATAAATGCACAAACCTTTCTCAGAATACCAAGCATTTTCATTGATCTTCTACAGACAATATTGATATGTTCTTTCCAAGTTAAATTTTGATCAATGGTTACTCCTAAAAAATTTATATATGTTACTTCAGGAATTTCATGTCCATTGATAAAAATTTTAGATTTGTCTTTGGGAAAAATTTTGTTTTTATTTCAGAAGATCATGTAATTGCATTTTTTGATAAAGAGAGAGAGCCTGTTCACTTCAAACCACTTAGAGACATGAGACATTTCTTCATTAACGAATTCAACCAATGATTTTAGATCACTATGTGAAGCTATAAGATTGGTGTCATCGGCAAACAGGAGAGGAAGAAATACTCTACAGGTATAGGATAAGTCATTTATATAGATCAAGAATAGTAAAGGACCAAGGATGGAGCCTTGTGGTACCCCACAGTGAATTATCAATTTTTTTGGATGAGCTTCCATTTAGATAGACAAATTGCACTCGATTTGCTAAATAGTTGGTTAACCATAGAAACGCTACATCCTTTACCCCATATCTATTGAGTTTAGAGATTAAGATTGAATGGTTGACTGCATCAAATGCTTTGGATAGATCTAGAAAGATACCAAGAGCAAATTTCTTTTCATCGAGAGCAGTAGAGATGTTATTAATAAGTTGTAATAATGCATGCTCCGTAGAATACTTCTTCCTAAAGCCATATTGATGGTTATACAAAATATTAATCACAGTTAGATGGTTTAGGATTCTTGTGTACACTAGTCTTTCTATGATTTTTGAGAGACAGGGTAGAATAGATATTGGGCGGTAATTACCAAATTCTTTAGGGTCACCTGATTTATAGATAGGTATGACTTTGGCAATCTTTAAATCTTGAGGAATGACACCAGATTGGAGAGATAAAGAAAAAATATGTGCTAGTGGCTCAGTAAGATGATCAATAACTTTTTTTAAGAGATTGGTTCTAACTCCATCATGGCCTTCTGCAGAGTTCTTTAGACTCACAATTATGTTGTAGACTTCTTTGGGACAAGGGGGATGGAAGGTGGACAAAGTAGAGAATTGAACGTTAATCAATTTACAAGGGTCTTCATTAGAGTCATTAATGGTTGAAGCCAAGGAGGACCCAACGTTGACAAAAAAATCATTAAAACACATCAACTATCTCCTTTGGGTTATGAATAGTACCATCTCTTCCTAACATCTCTGTGAGCACAGCAGGTGGGGCTTTTTTGGGATTTAGCACTTGGTTGATGAGGTTCCAAGTTGATTTGATGTCATTTGACGTTTGCATGAATTTATCAGTAAAGTATTTCGTTTTTACTTGCCTTAAATAGTGAGTAAGATTATTTTTGTAAGCTTTATATGATTCCACATTGAATGGTATGGGATACAAAATAGATTTCTTGTATAGTTTATTTTTAATCAGAATGCGTTTCTTCAATTCTTTAGTGAAGCAGGGTTTGTCAAATGAGGCAGCTTTCTTAATCTTGGTAGAAATTAAGGGAAAGCATTTCTCCAAAGAGGTATTAATAAGGGAAAGGAATGCCTGATAAGCTTCATTGATATCTTGCAGCCTAAGAACCTCATCCCATGATAGTCCACCAATTACACATTTAAAATATTCTGTTCCCTTAGGAACACAGCTATTGCTTTTACTTATTATGTTTGAGTTGATATGTACAATTTGGAATATAGGGAGATGATCAGAGATATCAGCTAACAATATACCAGAAGGCATTTTGTAATCTGTTGCCAACTGGTGTCTTAGGGAAGTATCCCAAATCCGCTCTGCCAGTTGCCATTACTCCCACCAATGCCATTTGCCTTAGGCGTGACTCTGCCACCTCCACTGCTTTCTCCGCCCTCCATTTCCTCCCTGTTCTCACCTCGATCCCAGCCGATGACACCTTCTGGTCCCTGGAGTCCTTGGAGTCCCTGTACTGCAGGGCTTCTCTTGTTCGCGCCACCATAAACTCTTCCGTGAGGCCACTGAATGGGATGTTACTGGTCCCATACAGTGCTGCACTGTTGAGGCTGCGGGGAAGGCCAAGCCACCTGCGGAGAAAGCCGCTGACCTACCTGACTATGGATTCAACTGTGGTCAATGGAACAGCGTAAACCAGCAGAGGCCACAGGCACTCGGAGCAGGATGGAATGCTGATAGATCCAGGCCTTGAATCTGCCCGGCAGACCTGACTTGTCAACTTTGGTGAGCCAGGCTTCAAGGTCTTTGATGGACTTTTGAATGGCGGCAGAGTCTTTCAGAGTTGCGTCAAAAACCTTCCCCAAACTCTTGACAGGTTGCTTAGTGATGGAGGGAATGGCAGTTCCGGATAGTAAGAAGTGGAATCTGTCAGTCACCTTCCTCTTCTTCGGCTCCATGGACCTTGCCTTCGTTGGCTTGAAACTCATCCTTGCCCAGGTGATAAGTTTCTCAAGACCTAGTAGGATCCACCTACTTCCTGGGATCGATGTTGTGGTGATGGTAAGGTCATCCATAAAAGCTCTAATTGGGGGTTGTCATACACCAGACTTGGTTAGGGGGCCTCTGCATTCCACCTCGGCTGACTTGGCCACCATGTTCATGGCAAGAGCAAAAAGAATAACAGAAATGGTGCAGCCCGTTATTATTCCTTTTCCAAGCCGATGCCCGTCTGATGTTTCTGACCCAGAAGTCACCCTCAGCCTGAAATTATGGTAATAATCCAGGATCAGGTCCTTGGTCTTGCTGGGAACACTGTGTCGGTGTAGTGCAAGCTCAGCCAGTTTGTGCGGTATGGACCCATAGGCATTGGCCAGGTCCACCCACAGAACAACTAGGCCATTTAGGAAAGAGATGAGGAAAACCTTTTTCACCCGGAGAGTTGTGAATCTGTGGAATTCTCTGCCACTGATGGCAGTGGAGGCCAATTCACTGGATGTATTCAAGAGTGAGTTGGATATAGCTCTTAGGGCTAATGGAATCAAGGGATATGGGGAGAAAGCAGGAATGGGATACTGATTGGGGATGATCAGCCATGATCATATTGAATGGCCTACTTCTGCACCTATTGTCTGTGTTTACCTGGTCACCATGTAATGTAACGTTGTAACTGCCAGTGTCAAGTTCAGCTGATGCACTTAAATTATGTCATAACCAATCTAATGGAAAATGTGTTGTACGATGATATCACTTGTGTTATCATCCTTATATTAATATAAAACTCTGATCTTGGATGTGTGTGTGTGTGTGACGGTGTATAATCACATCTGCTCGAAGAAACGACGCCCTAACGGTAAAACGTTTACATATTCATGCAGAGATTTAACCTGTGAAGTCAAAAATTGCCTTATCTGAAAAATTCTCGTTATTAATCAAAATTATTTCTCGTTATTAATCAAAATGTACAAAAATCTCAAATCACTGGTTTTGACTGATTATGTTATGATGTCACAATGGCTGCAAGCAGTGTTCACGGACTGCAAGTGACATCGCCAATGTGGGACGAAAGTCCCGAAATGAAAGCAAGGAGCCAGGTGTTTTGGGAGGTATTTTAATAATGTCCTTCTTGTCATCCGCAAGAGGAAGATGGCACCCAAACTCTTGCCTTTTATCCCTCTAGCTAAGGGCCGCCTCTGGACTCAATCATTCCCGTGCCGAGGGGTTTGATAGTTGGGATGGCCCAAAGTTAAAGCTGAGATGACACTGTTCTCCCTGGAAAGACGTAAAAATTCCCAATGAATGTGCAAACAGGGCACATCTGCTGTGGAAAGTGAGAGGACTCGGTGTTGGAAAATGTAGAAGGACTGTGATTCAGGGTGAGGCCGTGCATTGAGCAATCAAAGTTAGCCCAACACTATCTTATAGCTAATACCCTCTCATCCAAGCAGCAGGCTGATAAATCGCTTTGGCACCTTCACCAAAGCCTCTACATCTGTCAGTCAGTCAGTCAGTCAATTTTATTTCTATAGTACATTTAAAAACAACTCTCGTTGACCAAAGTGCTTTACATCAGTTCAGGTACTAACATTCTACATACAGTGGTACACAGACCTAACAATACATACATACATTGTTTACAGCGCTCCCCCAGAGGATCTCAAGAAACACTTGGGAGTAGAAATAGGTTTTAAGTCTAGACTGAAAGGGGTTGATGGAGGGGGCAGTTCTGATGGGAAGAGGGATGCTGCTTCACAGCCGACCTGAGGGACCTGGCGGTAGAATGGTGGGTTAGCAGATTTTTTATATGGGGGGGGGGGGGGGGGAAACCCGTTAAGGGCTTTGTAAACATATAGGAGGACCAATTGCAGGCGGGACAGGGATGATTGGCTGATGCCAGTGTATAGGGAGTTGCAGTAGTCTAGGCGGGAGGAGATGAATGCGTGGATGATTTTTTCAAGGTCGTTGAATTGGAGGAAAGGTTTGATTTTAGCCATCGTGCGAAGCTGGAAGAAGCTAGATGAGCTGATAAGATCCAGCAATGATTCCAGTGAGTCGTAAAGTGACACAGCGTGGAAACAGGCCCTTCAGCCCAACTCACATACACTGGCCAACATGTCCCAGCTACACTAGTCCCACCTGCCTGCGCTTGGCCCATATCCCTCCAAACCTGACCTATCCGTGTACCTGTCTAACTGTTTCTTAAACGTTGGGATAGTCCCAACCCCAACTACCTCCTCTGGCAGCTAGTTCCATACACCCACCACTCTTTGTGTGGAAACGTTACCCCTCAGTTTCCTATTAAATCTTATCCCCTTCACCTTGATCCTATGTCCTCTGGTCCTCGATTCCCCTACTCTGGGCAAGAGACTCTGTGCATCCACCCGATTTATTCCTCTCATGATTTTTTACACCTCTATAAGATCTCCCCTCATCCTCCTGCGCTCCAAGGAATAGAGACCCAGCCTACTCAACCTCTCCCTATAGCTCACACCCTAGAGTCCTGGCAACATCCTCGTAAATGATTTCCTACAGGTTTCTACAGATGCACAGTAGAAGGCATACTGTCGGGTTGCATCACAGTCTGGCCCAAGACCACAAACAATTGCAGATGTAGCCCAGTCCTTCACACAGGCCAGCCTCCCCACCACCGACTCCATCTACACTTCACACTGTCTCAGAAAAGCAGCGGTAGATTTGCTGGCTCGCAGCGGCAGAGACCCGGGTTCGATCCAGACTACGGGCGCTGCCTGTACGGAGTTTGTACGTTCTCCCTGTTTTCCTCGGGTGCTCCGGTTTCATCCCACAATCCAAAGACAAACAGGTTTGTAGGTTTTTGGCTTCTGTAAAGTTGTAAATTGTCCCTAGCGTATGTATGTTACAATACCTACCTTCAGCGGCGCTGCAGTTCTGTCACTGGCCGTGTGCGTGACTTTGGTGCCTTTGAGCGGGGGGGGGGGGGGGGAGATTAAAATGTCGTTTTCTGCTGCCTGTCCAAGATATATTATCTCGGGCTAGTACCTGATGCTGAAAATTCGTTCCGACTTCTGTTCCTTTTTGGGGGTTTTTTAAATCGCGGGACAATTTAATCGCTGGAGTAAAATAAAAAAGCTACTTCTAACACCGTCAATGCCGAAGACGGGACGGATCTCATGTAGGGGACAAAACATAAGGTAAGTCGTGTATTTGACATATAAACTTGCTTCTTAGGATGACTTTAATCCAAATTTCATTGACGAAAATGTGATTATGGCCCCATACGAACCGGCAGTATTTTTCCTGCCGATATGCGGTTCAAATTCACCGCAAACCGTAACGTTCCAATTGATCGCGTTCCACAAAAACCCACTCATAAGATGATTTAAATGGCCATTAGATTACGGGAATTAAACATTAAATTCCTTCTATTTGGCCTATAAATTCATGACGAGATTTAAAAATCATGTTATATTGTGAATTCTTGTGTGAATATTATTTGGACACTTAGGCTATTTTAAAATGTTAATCTTTTCTTAAGAAATAGATAGATGTTTAGATCTAGTAATTGAATTTTGTAATTAGCCTACAATTAGACAACTAACTAATTTTACTTCGGAGTCACGTGAGTGACTACGTGAAGAAGACCCGCCAGGCGCATGCGCGTCATTACATCCGCGCATGTCGCACTGGACGGGCTGGAGGGCACAGCTCCACCAGCGGTAAGTAGGAACTTCTCAGCTAAGTGTTTTAAAAACTTTACCCAGAAGTATTTTCAACTCCGTAAAGCTGGCTCGAGCAGTCAGTAGGAGTTGGAGAAATGGAGCTGTCCGGTAGGAGGATTCGTCCTAAGCATGGGTCCAGTGAGGATTCACGAATTTGATCGGGCCGGGAGCCTAGCGCGGCAACGCCGGTTCCGATGCCGGGTGCCGTTTTACCGGCAGCAGTTATGATAGCGAGCGAATCTTCCGCACTAGCTCCAGATACTCAGCAGCCTGAGGCTACTGATAGCCATAGAAAGGCAAAGAGAAAGTCTAACAGACCTGTGTTGTCTGACGACGATGGTGATTCTCCCCCTGATAATAAAAGAATGTGGGGGAGGATGGAAAAGATGGAGCAGATGCTCCAAACTTTGATTACACAAGGGTCCAAGGGCCCAGTGCTTCACCAACCAGCTGTCCAAGAGGGCCCATACCAAGAACAATATATGGAGGGGCTTTCCATATATTGGAGATTTCCTTCCAGCGCCTTGTTTAGGACTGGAGGATGCCTCCCTACAATATGATTTGGGAGAAGCAGGGCAGGATGCAGCTGACCCTGATTCTGGTGTCCCTGCTTATGTGCAAACACCAGCGCACAAGAGCCACGCTCCGGGTGTCCCGGAAATAGCAATGACTTTTGCTATTCCGGAGGGGACTGGTGAGGCAATGGAAGAATACCTTGCCAGCAATATCAATTATTTAGTATCTCACCAGCTCCAGCAAGCTATGATGCTATGTTTCTAAAAGACTACAAACAAATATAAGCTACCTGTTTAATGTGCATCACTGAAAGTGCCCACGGTGAACCCAGCTATCTGGGCACCCATGAGTCCTTCTATGAGGGGACAGGAGGTTCGGTATCAACACGTCCTCCAACTGGTGGCTGCAGCAATGACTGCATTTGGCACTATGGTCAAAGGGACAATCATTACTTAAACTCAAAAAAGATATGTTGGCTATTTTATGCAATGCATTTTTGAGGTAAATTGCATCAGGGAATATCGCCATCAGGCCAACACTCAACCAAAAAAATTCCTGCTCTATGTAAGGCGACTAATGTACAAACGCCTGAATTCCTGTTTGAAACGGACCTTGTCAAGAAAATTTGTGAAATTAATGATGAGGCCAAAACAATTGGCTTAATGTAGCCAAGCATTTCAAGGCCACCTATTCGAAAACCTGGGTTAATATACTGAAGGTCCCGATCCAGGTGCTGGGCCCAGCAGGGAGAGGCCTGTGGGGCAATGAGGGTACCCACCGAGACAGACCGGCTACAACCCCAATATGGGCAGACAACAGACTTACAGGGCAACTGTAGAGGTACAGGGAATTGTATTAACGATAAAGTTCTGGTGGCCAATCTCCTATTGGAGGTAGATTACAATTGTTTTCTAATGAATGGTGCTGTATAACGTCTGATATGTTTATACTAAATACTGTCTCAGGTCTACCATTGAGTTTATCTCAGGGATAGATCCACCTCAACAGCACAAGCCTAATAAAATGTTGGTGTTTTCTGCTCCAGAGACTGAACTTAGTTTTAATTAACTTAGTTTTCGCCCGGAGCACTCGAGCAAAGACTCTGTACGGCCGTCAGGAGCTACTGGAGCTCGGCCGTCTCCACGTAACGAGCCGCAGAAGCGACTTTCAACTGCCGCCGGAGATCGTCAGGACACCGGGGTCTAGCGGGCCAGCTCCCCCGACAGGAAGTGCCCGGAGGCGGCGCAGGGACCGCAAGCAGAGACGGGGGAAGCGCGGAGGCTGTCGAGCGAGGCTGAGATCAAACCCGCACCAGCCAGCTCTGCCCAGCATTTTCCTCGCGAATGTCCGGTCCCTGGTGAGTAAAATCGATGAACTGCGGCTGCGGATCACCACACACAAACGGATCGCCGACTGCAACGCCATGGTCTTCACAGAAACATGGCTCACCGACAACATCCCGGACAACGCCATCGAGCTGGAGGGGCGCACTGTCTTCAGGGCCGATAGAACAGCGGAGGACTCCGGTAAGACCAAGGGCGGCGGACTGTGCATTTATGTGAATAAGCTCATGGTGTACAGACGCTGTCAGGATTGGTAGTCACTGCTCTGCTGACCTGGAATACCTGATGATAAAGTGCAGGCCCTTCTATCTGCCCAGGGAATTTACATCGATTGTTATCACTGCAGTCTATGTACCCCCAGACGCTAATGCCAGGCTAGCAATGGAGGAGCTGCAAGCTGCTATCAGCAGACAACTAACTGCACACCCAGAGGGGGCTTTTATTGCTGCAGGTGATTTCAACCACTCTAACCTCAAAACTGTACTCCCCTGATTCCACCAAACATGTCTCCTGCCCAACCAGAGGTAACAAGACTCTGGACCTAGTATTCACCAACATTGCTGAAGCATACAAAGCCCTCCCCCTCCCCCACCTGGGACAGTCTGACCACCTCTCTCTGTTCCTGCTCCCCAAATACACACCTCTGATCAGACGTGTGAAACCTTCCGTGAGGTCAGTGAAGGTCTGGCCTGAGGGGGCTGTCTCTGTCTTACAGGAACAGTTGTCAGCAAACAGACTGGAGTCTGTTTGCCACCCAGGCCACCTTCAACTCCCAAGTGGACATCAACTCATACACCTCAACCGTTCTGGACTACATAAAATTCTGCACGGACAACGTCACTACACACAAAGTAATAAGGACCTTCCCTAACCAGAAGCCGTGGATGAACAGGGAGGTCAGACTCCTGCTGAAGGCTCGCAACGCCGCTTTTAAATCTGGCGATGCTGAGGGTTACAGCTCATCCAGGGCCAATCTGAAAAAGGGAATTAGGAATGCTAAACTTAATCACAAACGGCTGATTGAGGAGCATTTCCGAAATAACTCTGACCCCAGGCGCATGTGGCAAGGAATCAAATCCATTGCCGATTACCATAAAGTTAACACTCCCCCCCCAGACAATGCCTCCCTTCCTGACGAGCTAAACTATTTCTACGCCCACTTCGACCGGGACAACAAAACTCCCCATCAAAGTTGCTCCACCCCCGCATGAACAACCCCTCAGTCTCTCCACCTCTGCTGTACAGGATGCACTGAGCAAGGTGAATGAGCACAAAGCTGCTGGCCCCGATGGCATCCCCGGGCGGGTGCTCAGGGCATGTGCTGGACAACTATCCCTGGTCCTCACTGACATCTTCAATCTGTCACTGGCCCAGGGTGTCGTCCCCACTTGCCTCAAGACATCTACCATTGTGCCAGTGCCCAAACAATCAGCGACAGGGAGTCTCAATGATTTCCGGCCAGTGGCACTCACCCCTGTCATCGCCAAGTGCTTCGAGCGGCTGATCTTGGCTCACCTCAAAGCCAGCCTCCCCCCCACACTGGACCCCCATCAGTTTGCCTACCGGACCAATACAACAGAAGACGCCATATCTGCGGCCCTACACTCTGCCCTGACCCACCTGGACAGCAATAACACCTACATCAGGCTGCTGTTCATCGACTTCAGTTCCGCCTTTAACACTGTCATACCCGCTAGCTTGATCACCAAACTCAGCGGTCTTGGCATCTCCACTTCCCTCTGCAATTGGACACTGGATTTCCTCACTAACAGACCCCAGTCTGTTAGGATCAACAACCTCACCTCCTCCACTATAACACTGAACACTGGCGTGCCACAAGGCTGTGTGCTCAGTCCTCTCCTCTACTCTCTCTTCACCCATGACTGCATCCCTAAGTTTAGCTCCAACGCCATCATAAAATTTGCCGAACGACACCACGGTGGTAGGACTGATCAGCGATAACGATGAGTCAGCCTACAGGGAGGAGGTCCAGCACCTGACAACCTGGTGTGCCAATAACAACCTCGTCCTCAACTCCCAAAAGACGAAGGAGATCATTGTCGACTTCAGGAAGAACAGAGGGGGCAGACACACCCCCATCCATATAAACGGGACTGAGGTGGAGCGGGTCTCCAAGCTACAAATTCCTCGGGGTACACATCTCGGAGGATCTGTCCTGGTCCCTCAACACCTCCAAGCTGGTCAAAAAGGCGCAGCAGCGCCTTTATTTCCTGAGGAGGCTCAAAAAAGCCCACCTGTCCCCCCAGATCCTGACCAACTTCTACCGCTGTACCATCGAAAGCATCCTGACCACCTGCTTTACGGTATGGTACAGCAGTTGCACCGTAGCAGACAGGAAGGCACTACAACGGGTGGTGAAAACCGCCCAGCACATCATCGGTGCCCCGCTCCCTGCTTTGGATGCCCTCCACCGAAAACGGTGTCTGAGACGGGCTGGGAAGATCATCAAGGACCCCTCCCACCCTAACCATGGACTGTTTGCCCTCCTACCATCGGGGAGGCGGTACAGGAGCCTCAGGTCCCGCACCAGCAGGATGAGGAGTAGCTTCTACAATAACACCATCGCACTGCTGAACTCTGAGTCCCACCGATAGATTCCCACATCTGTATTTATTTATCTGTATTTATCTAAACATTGCTATCACTACGTACTGACACTAAACTGCATTTCGTTGTACCCATACTTGTATCTGTGCAATGACATTAAATTTGAATTGAATTGAATTGAATTGAACAGGTAAACGATGATGATTAAGAAAGCCATTACTCATCCTCAACAATTGTGTCTAATATTTTCCCCAGACCTCAAAAAGATGGGTGTTGTAGAGTAATTCTGGACCTCACTCACTTAAATTCTTCAGTTCTCTATAGGCATATTAAACTGGACACCTTCATTACTGCTAAACAGCTGCTATCACAGGGCTGTTATATGGCAACTATTGATTTGCAAAATGCATATTATTCAGTGCCAATTCATGCTCATTATCGCAGGTACTTCAAATTTAATTGGATGGGACAGCTGTGGCAATACAAAGCATTGCCTAATGGATTAAGTTCAGCACCTGGGCTATTTACTAAATTGTTAAAACCTGTGCTGGGGCTATTGAGGGTCCATAATCACATTGTAATGGCTTATTTAGATGATATCTTAATTATCAGCAACACTAAAGAGTCAGCTGAAGAATCGGTTGCAGCAACTAAAAAATGTGATTGAGTCATTAGTATTTTGGTCCATCCAACTAAGTCCAAGTTACAGCCAACCCAAAATATTGAGTATTTGGGGTTTCTTATTGATTCAGTTGATATGACAGTAACATTACCAACAGCCAAGGTTGTGTATGTTGTTGATGTCTGTACTTGCCTCCCACAAAAACTTTATCCCTCCATCCGAGAAGTCGCTAAGGTCATTGGGAAATGGGTAGCAGTTTTTCCTCCAGTACATTTCGGGCCTTTGCATTATCAACATTTGCAGCGAGCACGAGCACATGCACTAAAATCGAATGCAGGCCATTTTGATCGGGTTATGCAGTTACCAACCACGGCTCTCGCAGAATTGCAGTGGTGGATTGTTAATGTTAATCAAGCTACGAATAACATTTTGGTACAAGACCCTTCACTGATCTTACAGACTGATGTCAGAGCTCTCGGATGGGGGGCTACGGACACTGAGAATAGCATGAACACGAAGGGTTGATTCTCCACACACACGGGTTAAATTCTTTGGAATTATTGGGGGCATTTTATGGGTTAAAGGCATATTGCTCCTCAATGAAGGATTTACACGTTCAACTCCAGTTTGATAACACCACAGCAGTGGCATATATTAATCATATGGGAGGAGCATGATCAGTATTATGTGTTAACTTGGCTAACGTCATGTGGCATTGGTGTATTTCAAGGAATATCTGGGTTTCAGCCATTTATTTACTAGGTATAGACAATGTGGTGGCAGACCATAGGTCGTGTAAGTTTAATGACAATATAGAATGGATGTTGAATTCTAAAAAATTTCACACAATTGTCACTCGATTTGGGTTGCCAGATTGACCGTATTAATTGTTGGTCTGCAGGTTCTGACCAGACCATTCCAAGGACTTGGATTGTCGAACAGGGCCATGGAGGTTCTCACTGCAGGCTGGCGAAAAAACACTAAAAAACAATATATGGTTCACATAAAGAAATGGGAGCTGTTCTGTGTACAATCCAATATGTCTTATCATAATGCAAGCATATGTCATGTGTTGGAGTTCCTTGCTAAGTTGCATTTTGATGAGCACCTGAGTTATAGTGCCATTAACAGTGCTCGGAGTGCGTTGTCCTCTTATTTAGGGCAGTCTTCAGAACAACATCCTATCGGGTCTCATCCGTTAGTATCCCGATTTATGAGAGGAATTTTTAATAAAAACCCTCCGAAACCTCGATATACAGAAATCTGGGATATCAGTCTTGTTCTCAAACTGCTTCGGCAATGGGCTCCAATTACTTCATTATCTATGCAGAGTTTAACTCTTAAAGTGGTTATGCTAATAGCGCTGGTTCAGCACAACGTGTACAAACATTACAATTGTTATGAATAGATTGTATGCATTTGTTTGTAAATGACATTACCTTCTATGTTTATGATTTAATCAAACAAAGCAGGCCAGGTATGGCTGGAACCAAGGTGACGTTTAAAGCCTATCCTGTTGACAAAATGTTATGTGTAGTTGAACACTTAAGCCAATATATTGAGGTAACAAGGAGTCTCAGAGGTTCTGAGACAGGATTGCTCATTGGTCACAAAAAGCCATATAAAAGAGTGTCAGCACAAACTATTTCTAGATGGTTGAAGCAGGTTCTCAATTATGCTGGAGTCGACACTCATGTCTTTAAATCTCACTCCACCAGGGCTGCATCAACCTCCGTGGCGAAGGCTCAGGACGTGCCGCTAGACCAAATCATCGCGGCCGCAGGATGGTCTAGAGAAGCAACATTTTCTCAATTTTATGACAAACCTGTACAGACCGTGCCACGGTTTGGGCATGCTGTTTTGGGTTCCATTTAATTCATTTTCTTTGTTTTCTATCATTGTTTGTAACTCCCCCTGGGACAGAGGGGTTATTCCTGGTTTTCTTATTATTAACAATAGTTATTGAATAATTCGAAGCAATGTTCAATATATTATTTGTTCCCTACTGTGTCAACCGAAGTAGATTGTCGTATGGAGTGCATCTACGGCATGAAAATACAGAGCTTTGAAATCTTCACGTAGTCACTCACGTGACTCTGAAGTAAAATAGTAAGATTAAATGAGAATTTACCAGTTTGAAGTTTGATCCTTATTTTATGAGGAGTTACGTTGAGGGATTGATTATATGCCCTCCGCTCCCACCCTCATAATCTAAGAGATCATCTGGTAGTTCTAGTCTTCTAAAAGCCTTACTATGTTACTTCGGCTATTTGTTTCTGTGTTTTCACGCCGCTGCTTTGAAGTATGACGCGCATGCGCCTGGCGGGTCTTCTTCACGTAATCCCTCAACGTAACCTGTCAAATTAAACTTCTTTTTATGCTTTATCTGATGGGATAAATTGCAGACTTGATTTTTTAAATCTCAAAATGTTATAACATTGCTTCCTAGTGTGTAGGAGAGTGCTGGTGTACCGGGTGATTGCTGGTTGCCTCGAGCTCAGTGGGTCAAAGGGCCTGTTTCCACATTGCATCACCAAAGTATAAAGTCTGAAGAGCTCAAGGCAGTCAGAGTTAAGTGTAATTAATGGCTTAGCATCCTGCCCGTGTTCTATCGCACTACATTTCCTAACACACCATTGACGTAATCTATCTAAAAATTCATTTGTTATGCTAGAATGTCGAATTTACAACCGGTAACAATCCATTTGCAAATCTTTGGTCTTTCTGTAAGTGGTTCTATAAATGTGCGTTGGCTCCCACCTCTGATGTATCATGAATGGAGCCCTGCAATATCCTGGAACATGTTGCACAGAACTTTGGCATCCAGACTACGTGTGTTGTCTTCCTCTGTGGCCCATAGCCAGAGAGGGAAGTTGGAATGCACACTCTCCATCATTTGAAGAGCTCCCGGCACTTAGCAAAGTCCATTCCGGCCATGTTGACGGAAGACCCAACTGGGAAATGTAAGACAATAGACAATAGACAATAGACAATAGGTGCAGGAGTAGGCCATTTGGCCCTTCGAGCCAGCACCGCCATTCAATGTGATCATGGCTGATCATCCCCAATCGGTACCCCGTTCTTGCCTTCTCCCCATATCCCCTGACTCCTCTATCTTTAAGAGCCCTATTGAGCTCTCTCTTGAAAGTATCCAGAGAACCGGCCACCACCGCCCTCTGAGGCAGAGAATTCCACAGACTCACAACCCTCTGTGTGAAAAAGTGTTTCCTCATCTCCATTCTAAATGGCTTACCCCTTATTCTTAAACTGTGGCCTCTTGTTCTGGAGTCCCCCAACATCGGAAACATGTTTCCTGCCTCTAGCGTGTCCAACCCCTTAATAATCTTATATGTTTCAATAAGATCCCCTCTCATCATTCTAAACTCCAGAGTATACAAGCCCAGCCGCTCCATTCTCTCAGCATTTGACAGTCCCGCCATCCCGGGAATTAACCTTGTAAACCTACGCTGCACTCCCTCAATAGCAAGAATGTTGTTCCTCAGCAGGTAATGCTCCATCTCACAGAGTCATAGGGGTCATACACGGTGGAAACAGGCCCTTCGGCCCAACTAGCCCACACCAGCCAACATGTCCCATCTACACTAGTCCCACCAGCCTGCGTTTGACCCAATCTGTCCAAACCTGTCCTATACTTGTCTAATTGTTTCTTAAACGTTGCGATAGTCCCAGCCTCAACTACCTCCTCTGGCAGCTTGTTCCATACACCCACCACCCTTTGTGAGAAAATGTTACCCCTCAAATTCTTATTCAATTTTTTCCCCCTCCACCTTTAAACCATGTCCTCTGGTTCTCGATTGCCCTTCTCTGGCCAAAGAGACTCTTGTGCGTCTACCCAATCTATTCCCCTGGAGAAAAAGGATGGATGACGTTTCAGGTCAGGACCCTTCTTCAGACTGAAAGCAGAGGGGGGTAGAACAAAGCAGGGCCAGCAACAGATGACCAAGGATGGGTGGAGCCCACAATGGTCTGTTGTTGGCTGGGGAAGAGGTGATAAGGAAGAGATATCTCTGATGATGCTGGCTACCTTTTTTTGAGGCAACGACTCCTGTAGATCCTTTTGATGGTGGGGAGATTGATACCCGAGCTATGAGCCCAAGATAGACACAAAGTGCTGGAGTAACTCAGCGGGACAGGCAGCATCTGTGGAGAGAAGGTATGGATGACGATTCGGGTCGAGACCCTTCTTCAGATTCAACGCAACAAGTTGATCCAGGAGTGATGGAGCTATTTGCCCTTCTTACAGCCTCAGGAAGGTAGATCAGTGGACAGCCAAATAACTCGCTCTTCTCCCCTCTCCCATCAGGCAAAAAGTATAGGAGTGTGAAAACGCACACCTCCAGATTCAGGGACATAGAAACATAGAAACATAGAAAATAGGTGCAGGAGTAGGCCATTCAGCCCTTCGAGCCTGCACCACCATTCAATATGATCATGATCATCCAACTCAGTATCCTGTACCTGCCTTCTCTCCATACCCCCTGATCCATTTAGCCACAAGGGCCACATCTAATTTCCTCTTAAATATAGCCAATGAACTGGCCTCAACTACCTTCTGTGGCAGAGAATTCCAGAGACACACCACTCTCTGTGTGAAAAATGTTTTCCTCATCTTGGTCCTAAAGAAATTCCCCCTTATCCTTAAACTGTGACATCTTGTTCTGGACCTCCCCAACATCGGGAACAATCTTCCTGCATCTAGCCTATCCAACCCCTTAAGAATTTTGTATGTTTGTATAAGATCCCCCCTCAGTATTCTAAATTCTCGCGAGTACAAGCCAAGTCTATCCAGTCTTTCCTCATATGAAAGTCCTGACATCCCAGGAATCAGTCTGGCGAACCTTTTCTGTACCCCCTCTATGGCAAGAATGTCTTTTCTCAGATTTGGAGACAAAAACTGTACGCAATACTCCAGGTGTGGTCTCACCAAAACCCTATACAACTGCAGTAGAACCTCCCTGTTCCTATACTCAAATCCTTTCGCTATGAATGCTAACATACCATTTGCTCTCTTCACTGCCTGCTGCACCTGCATGCGTACTTTCAATGATTGGTGTACCATGACACCCAGGTCACGTTGCATCTCCCCTTTTCCTAATTTGCCACCATTCAGATGATAGTCTACCCTCCTGTTTTTGCCACCAAAGTGGATAACCTCACATTTATCCACATTATATTGCATCTGCCATGCATTTGCCCACTCACCCAGCCTATCCAAGTCACCTTGCAGCCTCCTAGAACCCCCATCCTCCTCACACCTAACACTACCCCCCAGCTTAGTGTCATCCGCAAACTTGGAGATGTTGCATTCAATTCCCTCATCCAAATCATTAATATATATTGTAAATAGCTGGGGTCCCAGCACTGAGCTTTGCGGTGCCCCACTAGTCACTGCCTGCCATTCTGAAAAGGACCCGTTTACTACTGCTCTTTGCTTCCTATCTGCCAGCCAGTTCTCTATCCACATCAATACTGAACCCCCAATACCGTGTGCTTTGTTTGTATACTAATCTCTTATGTGGGGCCTTGTCGAAAGCCTTCTGAAAGTCTAGATATAACACATCCACTGGTTCTCCCTTATACACTCTGCTGTTACATGCTCGAAAATTTCTGTAAGATTTGTCAGACATGATTTACCTTTCGTAAATCCATGCTGACTTTGTCTAATGATTTCACCACTTTCCAAATGTTCTGCTATCCCATCTTTAATAACTGACTCTAGCAGTTTCTCCACTACCGATGTTAGACTAACTGGTCCGAAATTCCCCGTTTTCTCTCTCCCTCCTTTTTTAAAAAGTGGGGTTACATTAGCTACCCTCCAATCCTCAGGCGCTACTCCAGAATCTAAGGAGTTTTGAAAAATTATCACTAATGCATCCACTATTTCTGTGGCTACTTCCTTGAGTACTCTGGGATGCATTCCCCGTTCCCCTGCTATTTCCGGCAGATTATTTATGTCTTCTTTAGTGAAGACAGAACCAAAGTAGTTATTCAATTGGTCTGCCATGTCCTTGTTCCCCATGATCCACTCACCTGTTTCTGACTGCAAGGGACCTACATTTGTTTTAACTAACCTCTTTCTCTTCACATATCTATAAAAACTTTTGCAGTCAGTTTTTATGTTCCCTGCCAGTTTTCTTTCATAATCTATTTTCCCTTTCCTAATTAAGCCCTTTGTCCTCCTCTGCTGGACTCTGAATTTCTCCCAGTCCTCTGGTAGGACAGTTTCTTCCGAACTGTTATCAGGCAACCGAACCAGAGAGCAGTGCTGAACTTCTATCGACCTCATTGTTGGCCCTCGGGCTATGTTTGATTGGTCTTGACTGGTTTTACCTTGCACAAAATGTTATCCCCAAGTACACTGTAAATGGGTCAATTGTAATAGACAATAGGTGCAGGAAGAGGCCATTCAGCCCTTCGAGCCAGCACCACCATTCAACGTGATCATAGCTGATCACCCCAATCAGTACCCCGTTCCTGCTTTCTTCCCATATCCCCTGACTCCGCTATTTTTAAGAGCCCTATCTAGCTCTCTCTTGAATGTATCCAGAGAACCGGCCTCCACCGCCTTCTGAGGCAGAGAATTCCACAGATTCACCACTCTCTGTGAGAGAAAAAGTGTTTCTTCGTCTCCGTTCTAAATGGTTTACCCCTTATTCTTAAATCCATGTGTAGTCTTTTCGATGACTAATCAGCAAGCAATGAAAGCTTTTCACTGAACCTCGGTACACGTGACAATAAACTGAAGTGAACTAACAGATGTCTAGTTGACATCCAGCCCTCTTCTGCTCCACAGTGGAACCTTTGCATCATGTGATCAGTTACAGGAAAGGCAACATGTTGGACCTTCCTGCTAAGGAGTCTAGAACTGGTGGTAACCCCTGTCAGAGATGACCCGCAGGATATCCAGCTTTAATCCGTCTGCTATTTGCGTTTGGAAAGTGTCATAGAGTCACAAAGCACGAAAACAGGCCCTTCGGCCCAACCTGTCCATGCCAACCCAGTTGCCCCATCTACACTAGTCCCACCTGCCTGTGTTTGCCCCATATCACTCTAAACCCGACTGATCCGTGTACCTGGCCAAATATATTTGAAACGTTGCTATTGTACCTGCCCCAACTACCTCCTCTGAAGAAGGGTCTTGTCCCGAAACGTCACCCATTCCTTCTCTCCAGAGATGCGGCCCTGTCCCGCTGAGTTACTCCAGCATTTTGTGTCTATCTTCAAATACCTCCTCGTTCCATATACCCACCGCCCTCTGCGTGAAAACGTTTATCCCTCAGGGCACAGGGTGGCGCGGCGGCAGAGTCGCTGGCTCACAGCGCCAGAGACCCGGGTTCGATCCCGACTACGGGTGCTTCTGTACAGGGTTTGTACGTTTCGCCCCATGACCTGCGTGGGTTTTCTCCGGGTGCCCCGGTTTCCTCCCACACTGCAAAGACGTGCGGGTTTGTAGGTTAATTGGCTTCGGTAAAAATTGTAATGAAGGATAGTGTTAGTGTGCGGGGATCGCTGGTAGGCGTGGCCTCGGTGGGCCAAAGGGGCCTGTTTCCGCACTATCTCTAAACTAAACTAAAAACTAAAAGACACCTAATACAGGTACGTGGATAGGATCGGTTTAGAGGGTTATGGGCCAGGGGTGTATAGAATCATGAGAGGAATAGATCGGGTAGACGCACACAGTCTCTTGCCCAGAGTAGGGGAATCGAGGACCAGAGGACATAGCTTCAAGGTGAAGGAGGAAAGATTTAATCGGAATCTGAGGGGTAACTTTTTCACACAAAGGGTGGTGGGTGTATGGAACAAGCTGCCAGAGGAGGTAGTTGAGGCTGGGACTATCCCATCGTTTAAGAAACAGTTAGACAGGTACATGGATAGGACAGGTCTGGAGGGATGTGGACCAAGCGCAGGCAGGAGGGACAGGTTGGCCGGTGTGGGCTAGTTGGGCCGAACGGCCTGTTTCCACGCCGTGTGACTCTATGACCTGGCATCAGGGGCAGCACGGACACTGCGGGCCGAATGGCCTGTTTCTGTGCTGTACTGCTCCATGTTCCACCAGTGCTGCTACAAGACCATCATCTCCAAGAAAGTCTTCCCGGAATCTTGCCGCCTTCCGTGTTGGGAATGTTGACTGAGGATTTCCGGACTGTGGGGAATGGGTGAAGCAACACTGAGGCTCGGTGAGTAAGGGACACACACTGGGGACCCATCAGGTCTGGGATGCTGGGTCGTCTGAAGCAGCCGGACTGTGTAAAGAGGAAGCCTGAATGGTGTTCACTTACAGTCAGACAATGGACTGATATGACGGGACTTTGAAGAAAGATCCTGACCTGTACTAATTGCATTTCCTGTGCATATTTTTAGCTTAGTTTAGTTTTAGAGATACACCGTGCAAACAGGCCCTTCGGCCCACCAAGCTCGTGCTGACCAGCGATCCCCGCACACTAACACTATCCGACACACCCTAGGGACAATTTTTACAATTATAGAAACACAGAAAATTATAGGTGCAGGAGTAGGCCGCTCGACACTTCGAGCCAGCACTGCCATTCAATATGATCATGGCTGGTCATCCAAAATCAGTACCCCGTTCCTGCTTTTCCTCCCCATATCCCTTGGTGCCGGAGACCCAGGTTCCATCCTGACCCCCAGTGCTGTGTGTGTGGGGTTTGCACCTTCTCCTTGTGACCGAGTGGGTTTTCTCCAGGCGCTCCAGTTTCCCCCCACATCGGTGTTGAAGGTTAATTGTCCTCTGTAACTCAGGCTGAAGAAGGGTCCCGACCTGAAACCTCACCCACCCATTTTCTCCAGAGATGTTGCCTGACCCGCTGAGTCACTCCAGCATTTTGTGTCTATCTTTGTGTCGATCTTTAGCATCTTAGTTTGAAGATACAGAGCGGAAACAGGCCCTTCAGCACACCGAGTCTGTGCCAACTACCAATCCCGTACACCAGCAGTACGCACACACTGGGGACTATTTACTGGAGCCAACTTAACCTACAAACCTGGCAGATGCAGTTTAATGTGTATATATGTGAGGTCATCCTCTTTGGGAAAAGGGGAAGTACAGCGGGATCTGGGTGTCCTTGTTCATCAGTCAATGAAAGTAAGCATGCAGGTACAGCAGGCAGTGAAGAAAGCGAATGGCATGTTGGCCTTTATAACAAGAGGAGTCGAGTATATGATGCTCAGGGCATCATCCACTTGCATTTTTCACTGGATGTGTTCAAGAGAGATTTAGCTCTTAGGGCCAACGGAATCAAGGGATATGGGGAAAAAGGGAAGGGGGTACTGATTTCGGATGATCAGCCACGATCATATTGAATGGCGGTGCTAGCTCGAAGGGCCGAATGGCCTACTGCACCTATTTTTCTATGATTTTCTATCAACAAAAGATCACAATAATAATTTAAATAATAACAATAATAGTAATAATCATAATAATCAAAGTAACATTAGCAAATTTGCAGATGACACAAAACTTGGTGGCAGTGTGAACTGTGAGGAGGATGCTATCAAAAATGCAGGGTGACTTGGACAGGTTGGGGGTGTGGGCCGATGCATGGCAGATGAAGTTTAATGGGGATAAATGTGAGGTTATCCACTTTGGTATCAAAAACAGGAAGGCAGATTACTATCTAAATGGCATCAAGTTGGGAAAAGGGAAAGTAAAACGGGATCTGGGGGTCCTTGTACATCAGTCTATGAAAGTAAGCATGCAGGTACAGCAGGCAGTGAAGGAAGCGAATGGCATGTTGGCCTTCATAACAAGAGGAGTTGAGTATAGGAGCAAAGACGTCCTTTTGCAATTGTACAGGGCCCTAGTGAGACGACACCTGGAGTATTGTGTGCAGTTTTGGTCCCCTAATTTGAGGAAGGACATTCTTGCTATTGAGGGAGTGCAGCATAGGTTTACAAGGTTAATTCCCGGGATGGCGGGACTGTCATATGCTGAGAGAATGAAGCAGCTGGGCTTGTACACTCTGGAGTTTAGAAGGGTGAGGGGGGATCTCATTGAAACATATAAGATTGTTAAAGGTTTGGACACGTTAGAGGCAGGAAACATTTTCTCGATGTTGGGGGAGTCCAGAACCAGGGGCCACAGTTTAAGAATAAGGGGAAAGCCATTTAGAACGGAGACGAGGAAACACTTTTAATCACAGAGAGTTGTGAGTCTGTGGAATTACCTGCCTCAGAGGGCGGTGGAGGCGGGTTCTCTGGATACTTTCAAGAGAGAGCTAGATAGGGCTCTTAAAATTAGAGGAGTCAGGGGATATGGGCAGAAGGCAGGAACGGGGTACTGATTGGTGATGATCAGCCATGATCACATTGAATGGCGGTGCTGGCTCTAAGGGCCGAATTGTCTACTGCACCTATTGTCTAACCCAAGTCTGTCCAACCTCTCCCTGCAGCCAATAGCCTCCAAACCCGACATCATTCTGATGAATCTCCTCTGCGCCTTGTCCAAAGCCCCCACATATTTTATGCAGTGGGGCGACCCGCAATTCTCTAAATGTGGCCGAACCAACGTCCAACGAAGCTGTGTCATGACTTCCTGACTCTTATACTCAAAGACAGACACAGAGTGCTGGAGTAACTCAGCGGGTCAGGCAGCATCTGTGGAGAACATGGATAGGTGACGTTTTGGGCGGAGACCCTTCTTCACAAGATGCTGCCTGCCCTTCTGAGTCCCCCCGCCTGACACTCGGTATTTCACTGTGAATATTTTTTTTCTCCAGATTCCGCAGTTGCTGTTTGGGATGTTTGCAAACACTCTCTCAACTCCGGAGTGAAATGGCAGGACGGTGGAGCCGAGACTCGGCGCTTCCTGCCCGATATCCTCTCCGGCACTTTACTGGGCAAACAAGTGTAATTGATGTGTATACAACCGCTGATGCCAGGCGTGGCTCCTGCGCACACTCACAGCCCGTGCTCGTCCGCTGACAACCGGGAGGCTGATTCCTGGGTTCAATATTTGGATGTGGAGACAACACTTAACTCGCCGCTTACCCGGGGGGGGGCTGAGAAAGGGGGGGGGAGAGGCGAGGAGAGATGAGGGGAGAAGAGGCGAGATGAGGGGAGGAGAAAGAGGGAGGAGGGGAGGGGAGGAAAGATGAGGGGAGGAGAGGCGAGGAGAGGGGAGGGGAGGAGAGAGGAAGGAAGGAGAGGAGGGGAGAGGAGAGGAGGGAAGGGGGGAGAGGAGAGAGAGAAGGCGACGAGGGGTGCAGAGAGAGAGGAGGGGAAGGGGAGGAGAGGGAGGAGAGAGGAGGGAGAGGAGAGAGGAGGGAGGCGAGGAGAGAGGAGGAGAGGGGAGGAGGGAGAGGGGAGGAGAGGAGAGAGGGGAGGAGGAGAGGGGTGAATACAGGAGGGGAGGGGCTTGGAGAGGAGCGGAGGAGGGGGGAAGAGAGGGGCGGGTAGAGGATGGGATGGGCTGGAAGGGGAGGGGAGAGAGGGGGAGTGGGAGGACATAAAGACACACTGGGCAGGGAGCAGGGTCACACACACAGCCAAGGAGCTTCCACCTTTCGCCACTTTGTGAGACGACGTGAGGACCGGGAGCGAGAACATCGAGCGGCGCCTCGACACTGTGAGAGGTGAGAAGCAGTTTGTGGAATCAAGCAACGGCAGCTGCCGATCTACACAAGACACAGAGTGCTGGAGTCACTCAGCGGGACAGGCAGCATCTGTGGGGAACGTGGACTGGTCAAATGCTTTGGGTCGCCTTTACCCACATGTGTGAAGGAGAGTCCCGACCCTTCCAATAGTTGGTGCCCTGAAACTAGAGGGACTGGGTTAAAGTGAGAGGGGGAAGATTTAAGAGGGACCTCAGGGGTTACTTTTTCACCCAGAGAGTAGTCGGTATCAGGGACGAGCTGCCAGAGGAAGCTACAGGAGAGAAAATAGTTACTTCTCGTAAAAGACACTTGGACAGAATGGGGAGAAGGCAGGAATAGAGAGTCAAACACTCTTCACTCTTGGCTACTCACGGTCACGGTGGCGCAGCGGGAGAGTTGCTGCCTCACAGCGAAAATGCAGCGGCAGAGACCCGGGTGCTGTCTGTGTGGAGTTTGTCCGTTCTCACTGTGACCTGCGGGGGGTTTCTCCGAGATCTTCGGTTCCCCCCCACACTCCAAAGACGTACAGGTTTGTAGATTAAGTTGGCTTGATAAATGTTAAAAAAATAATGTCCAGTCTAAAATTGTCCACCGTTCCTCATCTAGATATTAAGAGATCCGGCAGTCTGTTCGTTTTTCATCCTTTTTGTTATTTTTAGTGTGTTAAAGGTTTGTTTGAATGTTCTTCGGTTTGTTTTATGTGTGGGGTCGTGGGGGGGGGGGGAAACTCATTTTCATGTCCTTGCCTTCCCGGAGATGTGATCAATTTTCTCATCACATTCTCCCGGTTCTGCAACCTACCATCGATGGAGCTGGAAGCCTCCTCGGAGGGGGGAGAGGAAGTTGCAGAAAAATTTTGGGGGTAAGTGCACGGGGCTGGCTGCTAAATTAATGCAGCGCACGACCCTCTGTGTGCAAGAGGACGGGGCTGGGTGATAACTTCACTCAGAACCCCCCCCCCCCCCCCCCCCACCCCTTCCCTCCCTCCACCGCTGCCCGGAACTCTGTGTGGAAAGGGACGCGACTGGGTGCTAAATTAATGCAGCGCAGAATTCCTCTACCTCCCCCCCCCCCCTCAGGAATTCCGCATACAAGGGAGGATGTGACTGGGTGCTAAATTAACGCAAGACATAATTCCCCGCCCCCTCCTCGCTGTCCGGAATTCTGTATACAAGGGGGGACGGGACTGGGTGCTACATTAATGTTATGCAGCGAGAACCCCCCCCCCCCCCCCCCCCCCCTGCTTCCCTTCTCTCTCCGGGTCCCTGTGTGCAGGGAGACAGAAATGTTAACATCCCAAAGACAAACACAAAATGCTGGAGTAACTCAGCGGGTCGGGCAGCGTGTGGTCCACATCCCTCCAAACCTGTACTAACTGTTCCTTAAACGTTGGGATAGTCCCAGCCTCAACTACCTCCTCTGGCAGCTTGTTCCATGCACCCACCACCCTCTGTGTGAAAACGTTACGCCTCAGATTCCTATTAAATCTTTTCCCCTTCACCTTGAACCTATGTCCTCTGGTCCTCGATTCCTCTACTCTGGGCAAGAGACTCTGTGCATCTACCCGATCTATTCCTCTCATGATTTTGTACACCTCTATAAGATCTCCCCTCATCCTCCTGCGCTCCATGGAATAGAGATCCAACCTACTCAACCTTTCCCTACAGCTCACACCCTCCCGTCCTGGCAACATCCTCGTAAATCTTCTCTGAACCCTTTCAAACTTGACAATATCTTTCCTACAACATGGTGCCCAGAACTGAACACAATATTCTAAATGCGGTCTCACTAACGCCTCAAGGGCCTGTCCCACTTGACGATATTTTCGGTGACTGCCAAAAAGTGTCGCCAAAAGATTTTGATCGTGTCAACAAAAAAAAATGTTGAACGGCACTTGAAAAAACACAGCGCGTGAGGCTGGGACTATCCCATCGTTTAAGAAACAGTTGGACAGGTACATGGATAGGACAGTTTTGGCGGATTACGGACCAAGCGCAAGCAGGTGGGACTAGTGCAGCTGGGACATTGTTGGCCGGTGTGGGCGAGTTGGGCTGAAGGGCCTGTTTCCACACTGTATCACTGCGTGACTCGGTGACAATGATGTTATGACCCTATGACAATATGATTCTATGACTCCATGACTCAGTGACTATTCCCTGCCCTCAGGTTTCCCATCCATCTCCGACAAGCGATGGCGTCTCTCAACCTCAGCGAGGCCCTGAACGTCAGCAACTCCACCTCGTGCCCGGAGGGTGTGTTCTGGGGCTGGCTCTACACCTTCCTGCCCACCTACATCATGGTGGTGTGCGTGACCGGCCTGCTGGGCAACATCTTTGTGCTGCTGGTGCTCTGCCTGCACAAGAACCGCTGCACGGTGCCCGAGATCTACCTGGTCAACCTGGCGGGTGCCGACCTCCTCCTGCTCACCTGCCTCCCCTTCTGGGCGTTCAACATCGCCCAGCGCTTCGCCTGGCCCTTTGGAGAGCTGCTGTGCCGTTGTGTCAACCTGGCCATCTACATGAACCTGTGGAGCAGCATCTACTTCCTGGTGATGGTCAGTGTGGACCGCTACCTGGCCCTGGTCAAGGTCCTCAACCCCGGCCGCATCCGCACCCGTTCCTGCGCCAAGATCAACTGCTGCCTCATCTGGGTCTTCAGCCTGGTGATGAGCAGCCCCGCCTTCATCTACCGTCGGGTGGTCCATGTGTCCCACCTCAACATCTCCGCCTGCCTGCTCAAGTTTCCCAAGCCGAGCTGGCAGCGCAACTCGGAGATCGTCTTCCTGGTGGCGGCCTTCCTGATCCCCGGCCTGGTCATCACCTTCTTCACCACCAGGATCCTGGGCGTGCTGAAGAACGACCGGATGCAGGTCTTCAAGCAGGTCCGCAAAGAGAGCAGGGCGGCCACTCTCATCCTGGTGGTGCTCCTGGCCTTCCTGGTCTGCTGGGTCCCCTTCCTGGTCTTCCGAGTCCTCAGCCTCTTCTACGAGGCCGATATCCTGCGGGGATGCGGGTGGGCGAAGGCGCTGGCCAACGGCAACCAGATTGCCACCTTCCTGGGCTGCACCAACAGCTGCATCAACCCCGTGCTGTATGTCATGGTGGGCCGGCAGTTCCGCAACAAAGCCCGAGAGCTCTACTCCCAGTCCGTCGCCAGGCGCCAGTCACAAGCCACCCTCAGGGACTCCTCCGTCACCCACAACACCCCCATCTCCACGCTGGAGAGAAGAAGACCGCTGAACATACACAGCGGTGAAAGGCCTGGATAGAGTGGATGTGGAGAGGATGTTTCCACTGGTGGGTGGGAGAGAGTCTAGGACCAGAGGTCACAAGATCCTCAGAATTGAAGGGCGCTCTTTTAGAAAGGAGGTGAAGAGGAACTTCTTTAGGCAGAGGGTGGTGAATCTGTAGAACTCATTGTAGATCAAACAGTATTGCTGAAGGTAACCAGTCCCATATCTCTGCAGCATCACAGCCTAAAAGTGGAATAACATTGCGGTGGACCACGTAGAACGGCAACCTGTGTGTTTCATCCCCTACGTGGCACCGTAGCTTCACACTGCCCACCGTATCCACCTCACTTCCCCCGTATGTGAGAAGACTAACATTGGTGGGTTTAATAGCTCTGCGTTCCTCAGGCCATTCAACAGTTCCCGAGCAGAACATTGCTTATTTTCTATTTTTTATCATATCAGAAGTGGGATGATGTTTGATCTACTCCTTGCCACAGAGGGCTGTGGAGATCAAGTCAGTGGATATTTTTAAGGCAGGCATATACAAATTCTTGATTAGAACTGGTGTCAAGGCTTATGGGGAGAAGGTAGGAAAATGGGATTAGGAGGCAGAGATCAGCAATGATTGAATGGGTGTATTAGACTTGTTGGGCCGAATGGCCTAATTCTGCTCCTATGACATGTAAATTGGCCAACGGATTCTGGTAGACCAGGCTGGACAGCCACAACCGTCAGGGTGGAAATGTCAAATACTGAGATGGCACTTCTTTGAGGCCACAGGGAGGACGTTTAAAGGAGGCGGATCACGGTGGCACAGTGGTAGAGTTGCTGCCTCACAGCGAATGCAGCGCCGGAGACCCGGGTTCCATCCCGACTACGGGTGCTTGACTGTATGGAGTTTGCACGTTCTTCCTGTGACCGCGTGGGTTGCCTCCGGGTGCTCCGGTTTCATCCCACATCCAAAAGACGAGCGGGTTTATAGCTTAATTACCCCTCTGTAAATTGCTCCCTAGTGTGTAGGGAGTGGATGAGAAAGTGGGATAAAATAGAACTAATGTGAACAGGGAAATATTCAGATATGAAATAGACTTTTGAGGAGTATTGTTGACAAGAAGGAATTCCAGAGTTTGTTTCGTTGAGTTTAGTTTATTGTCACGTCCACAAAGGTACCATAAAAGCATTTTGTTGAGTGCTCTCCAGTTAGCGGAAAGACAATACATGATTACAATCGAGCAGTCCACAGTGTACAGATACAGGATAAGGGAATAACGTTTAGTGCCAGATAAAGCCCAGTAAAGTCCAATTAAAGATAGTCCAGAGGATCTCCAGTGAGGTAGTTGGTAACTCTAGACCACTCTCAGGGCCGGATTTTGATGAAGAGAGGCCCTAGGCTATTCCACTTGTGAGGCCCCTCCCTAATCCCCCACCCCCACGACGAGAGGAAGATGGAAGAGTCCACCAGATTGATACTGATGTGCAGCCGAGCGTGGCCAATGAGATAAGGGCTGGAAAGCTGCGCTTTTTATTTATAGACCACTCTCAGTGCTAGTGTCGAGTTATCGGCTTAAAACACTATTATTCTGAAATGGAGGGCAAGGAAAATTACTGAAGGGTTGTTTAGAGACTACAGTGCGTTGTGACAGCATAGGAAGGAAAGGCCTATGACAGTGTTAAAAATATTATACATCAGGCCCGTACGAAGCTTTTCAGGGGGGGGGGGTGGTGGCATGGCAGGATTACAAAGCATTTCTGTGAAATGTGCACGCAGCGCATATCACAAGCGCGAAGCTCAAAGATCCTTGCGGCCGCGGTCAAGGGCCCGCTTAAGAGCCCTGGAAGCTCTGGGGCTTTAGATGCCCTCTGGTACATTCTGAGCCTTATTATGGAGCATTTTTGCACCAAATTTATATACCATATTTCAGAAATAATTTTGGTTGAGTCAAGAGTAATGAGTGGTTGGAATGGGATGATTGGGATCATTGTTGTATGCATTTTTTTAAATCAATAATTGAAGCTGTCCTTGCTTTAATAATTAAGTTGTACTGTAACATATTGTGTAAAATGTTATAAAGGAGCATGCAAACACTGCAAATAAAGTACTGTAAGGTGCTGCAGTAAATAAAACCTTTTTTTAGAAAATGTTTTGTGTGTTGATTTGATTGCCTGTTACTGTTTGACTGTCTTAGTGTGTGCACATTAAACATATGTTGCAAAATGAAAGTCACAAACTATGGAATTCATATTTTTCAATATTGTATCAAGGAAAAGAAAGCAGTTCCAATTGTTTGATATTATTTATATGGAGTAGAAAATATAATTGCTCTAAAACCTACCTTAATTTTGCAAACTCACTAAAGATAATCCCCCTCTCCCTCTCCCTCCTCCTTCTTCCCCCTCCCTCTCCCTCCACCTCCCCATCTCCCTCTCCCCCCCTTCCCCCTTCCCCCCCTCTCTCGCCCCCTCCCTCTCTCTCCCTCTTTTAGTTTTTAGTTTAGTTTAGAGATGCAGTGCAGAAACAGGCCCTTCGGCCCACCGAGTCCGCGCCTACCAGCGATGGCCGCACACTAATACTATCCTTCACAAACTAGGGACTATTTACAATTTTTACAGAAGTCAATTAACCTACAAACCTGCACGTCCTTGGGGTGTGAGGGGGAACAGAGCACCCGGAGGTTTGTGCAGTAAAGTGCCGGAGAGGATATCGGGCAGGAGCGCCGAGTCTCGGCTCCACCGTCCTGCCATTTCACTCCGGAGTTGAGAGAGTGTTTGCAAACATCCCAAATAGCAATTGTGGAATCTGGAGCAAAAAAAAATAATCACAGTGGAATACCGAGTGTCAGGCGGAGGGACTCAGAAGGTCAGGCAGCATCTTCTGAAGAAGGGTCTCCGCCCAAAACGTCACCTATCCACGTTCTCCACAGATGCTGCCTGACCCCTGAGTTACTCCAGCACTCTGTGTCTGTCTTTGAGTATAAGAGTCAGGAAGTCATGACACAGCTTCGTTGGACGTTGGTCTGGCCGCATTTAGAGTATTGAGGTGTGAAGGTTAAATTTAATACGCTTTACCTATATGCTCGATTTAAAGCAAAGCATTGAAATAGTACTGCTTGACCTACACTCTAAATTAAGAGGGTACACAAAAAGCTGGAGAAACCCAGCGGGTGCAGCAGCATCTAAGGAGCGAAGGAGATAGGCGACGTTTTGGGCCGAAACCCTTCTTCAGACTGATGGGAGGTGGGGGGTGGGGGGGGGGGCAGGTGGGTGAGCATAGAGACATTATACAATTAGAATTGAGGAACTAGATGCAATTTGCAAGGCTTATTTAATGACTTCATAATGCGAGCTACAAGCAAAGGCTAAGTTTGGACCAACTGAGCTGTACTGTTACTCTACGGGGGGGAAACATCTGTAGAGATACACAGTTAATATGGGAAGTAACTGGAGAAAGGAGAAGTGCAGAAGGTGAACGTGTCTAGAGGGCAGGTCGTTAGTGCAACGTGTCTAAGAATTGTGATCGTCAGTGCTGAGTATGTGGACAGTTGTAGTTAAGCCAGTAACTGACCTCATGGCCATCTGTGCATCTGTTATTGTAAAAATAGCATTTTTACAATAACAGCCCTCACCCTTAAGCACTTCTCGTGTTTACATGTATAAATATGCAGCTCACCCCCTCCATAATGAGCGGGTCTTAGAGCGACAACCAGTATGTAACCATACTGACTGTACCCCCCTCCCCCCCTGCTCCCGGTACTGTAATAAAGAGGGATTTGTTTCTGAAATTGTTTGATGTACTCTGTTGTCTTCTAACAAACCTTTACATTTGGTGCAGCGAGCAGGGAATTGCTGGGAATGTCACCGACGACTGAAGGAAGTAAAAAGCGCTATCGGGTCCATTGAATCTGATCTTCTGAGTAAAAACCCCCGGGAATTTCGCAGTGACGCCGTAAAGGCTGATCTGGTTCCCTGCCAATATCCCTGAGAAGGCAACATGGGGTCAGAAGAATTACTGCTTTTAAACTATAGAGATACGTTGAAGTTATATTAAGTACCACGGACTTCGGGTCTGGGTGCATTAAGGTATATTAATAATAGTGGATACAGCAGACTACGGGTCTGGGGACGGTGAAATACATCATGATACACTGAGTAAGATAATGCGTTAAGATATAGATATAGGGGGTTTGCACGTCAAGTCACTGGGTCATAGGGCTTGATGCACTGAGCCGCTCAATACATCTGGAGGACATCCGTAACTTCCGGTATATGTTATTAATGCTAGAAATGCGTACTTTCCTACCTGTTAAAAACCGCCAAAATGTTGGAATTTTGCGCTGTGAAAAATTGTGGAAGTCGGGGTAAGCGTGAGAGACATGTACCCAACTTCAGAATTCCAAAAGTGAAGCGAAATGAAGGTAAAGAGAAGCGAGGGCTGAAGGGACAACAACAGCTAACAGGCCTGGACAAAGCTGTTCAAAAAGGGGGTGGCATGACAGGATTCCAAAAATGTTATGTGAAATAATGCGCATGCAGCGCACATCGCAAGCAGGAAGCCCCTCACGTCCGGGTTCCAGGGCCCGCTTAAGGGCCCTGAAAGCTTTGGGGTTTTAGATGCTCTGGTGAATTCTGAGCCTTATTTTGGAGCATTTTGCACCAAATGTATGACCAATATTTCAAAAATAATTTTGGTTGAGTCAAGAGTAATGAGTGGGTGGAATGGGATGATTGAGATCATTGTTGTATACATTTTTTTTTTAAGTTAAGAATTGTTTTCCTTGTTTTAATAATCAAGTTGTACTGTTGTAAAATGTTATGTAAAATGTTATAAAGGAGCATGCAAACACTGCAAAATAAATACTGTAAGTTTTTACAGTAACAAAAACCCTTTTTTAGAAAATGTTTTGTGTGTTGATTTGATTGCCTGTTACTGTTAGACTGTATTAGTGTGTGCAGTGCACCTTTAATGGTCCTCCTGATCTAACAACTTCACATCACATCAACCTCAACATAAAATAGTTCAGTTTTCCGAGAATGTAACTGTGCAAACCTACTCACCACTTTGTCCGAGTCATGGGCAAAGTCATAGTGAATGTGCATTAAGGCGAGTGCAGACGCCTGTCATTGCTCATGGAAGTCCCGGTGTAGTGATGCAGGCGACGGACACTCGTGTGCACTGCATATATTGCCATTTAGCCATAAATCATGTTTTCCAGTTCCATTTTCTAAGAATGTAACTGTGCAAACCTAGTCACGGCTTTGTCCAAGTTATGGGCAAAATCATAGTGAATGTGGATTGAGGCAATTGCAGACAGCTCGTCATTGCTCATGGAAGTCCTGGTCTTTCCTTCTTTGCTGATGTGAAAACGTGTTTGTCCCCGTTGGCTGGATCAAAGTAAGATGCCGAGTGAGATCGCGCCCACTGCAAGCATGCCGCCTGAGGCGAGCATCTCTCTGCTGCTCAGGCTCATGTCCAAGGGTCCCGGCTACCTCCGCAGTCAAATGGAGGGGGGCAGGCGGGGTCGGCAGAGCGCTGTGGAGAGACTGGCTGCTAACAAGGCCATGAACTTGAAGAGCCAGACGGTGAGGGGGTGCAAAGTGGAGCCCAATGGTTTGGGCAACTCTGCCTCCGAGGAAGGCAGCGGCAGCGGGGCCAGCAGCATCATGAAGACTTACCTGGCCTCTGGCAGCCGCCAGCAGAGCGGGCAGCTGGGGACTCCCGCCTGACATTGTGCGTCGCTCCAGCTCCAAGAGGCAGCTCAGGCCCGACTCGCTGGTCATGTACCGGCAGAAGTGTGAGTTTGTGCGAGGAGCGGCGGCCACCAGCAGCATCCGCAGTTTCAAGGCAGGTGGCAGCCTGGTCTGTTGGCTGCTGCCTGGCTCTAGCGGCCGGAGTGACAAGCAGCAGGGGCTGGCAACGGGAGCAGCAACGTCAGAAGGGGAGAATTAGCAGCGGGTACAGAGGCTGCAGCACCCCAGGGTGCACAAGTAACCACACCAGCAGCACTCCAGGGAGAAACAGCAGCCTCGCCAGCAACACCCCAGGGTGCACAAGTAACTACACCAGCAGCACCCAAGGGTGCACAAGTAACCACTCCAGCAGCGCCCCAGGAAGCAATAGTCGCCACGCCAGCAGCATCCCAGATTGCACAAGTAACCACGCCAGCAGCGCCAAGAGAAGCAGCAGCAGGTTGCCTCAAGGAGCCACTCAAGCGGCAGGTTGGTGAAAGCAGATCATGGCGCACGCACTAATGACGTCAGCTGCCACTTCTCCCGAGCCTGCTCGGGCTTGGACAGTTTCTTCAAGCACTGTGGACTTGAGCTTGAGGTGTTAGGGTTGGGGTTAAGGACCACAGATGGGCTGTAAAATATTCTTCCTTCAATGCATGGATTTTAAACATTAATATATTAAAATAAATACAATAAAATCAATTGCACAAATGAAAAGATGTCTGTCCAGTTTTATTTACAGCTTTCAGATCCAATCACCATCTCTAACTTTTCACAGGGATGGATTCAGTGAGTGTAGACTGAACTCCCCTCTACCCCTCACTTCCCTTATTCTATTATTTCTTTCCACTTCCAAACAAAAATGTGGTTGGATTATTCAATTTATGATCAACCTGTGTCAATAAATGCTGGACCATGGTAACATATATGCTTAACCATGCACACTACAGATTGATGCAATGATGTTTTCTGTGATGGACCAAAAATTATCATGACATGGCCATAGCATGGGTCGTTATTGCTATTGGCACAGAAACACTCTCGCTTCCAAATAATTTATCCACAACAAAAAATACAGGTTGCAAGGAAATTTCTAAAGGAGTTTTATGATAATAGCTGTTAAAACCGACTATACCCATCTGACAGGTTAAACATTACACTAAGTGGCAAGAGATGGCCAAAGGACATCAAATGCAGCAAATGTTCTTTTGGCAATATGTTTAAAGGTGTCAAAACGCCACATTACCAGACATTCAGATTAAATTAATGTGTTGTGAACAGCAATGCAGATACCCAGTTTGTACGCACCAGAATGATGGAACGCTGTTTCCAACATTCCCACTTCAGAATTATCATTAAAATTACACCTGAAATATCTCCTGACCAAATTCGTGATGTATATGTCCAACAGTAGAAGTAAAACCTGGATAAATCCAACGTATAGTTGTGAATGTTGCTCAATAAATAACTACAGTACTGATACTCCATATTAAGAGCATTGATTCGCCGTTAAAATAAATTCAATAATAACGAGTCAACTTGACAATTGCACACTGGGGTTTTAACGTCTCACGTGTTCACAATTTAATTAATCCATCTTTGTGGATTAAAACAAATAATAACATTGGGAATTAAAACACACTTGACTGCATTCCATTATCAAACATTGTCAAAGTTTGTTTTGAAGACATTTCCAGCACAGTAGGGTCGGGGGGGTCTGGGTGAATCAGTGCGGGATGGATAGATGGTGGGGGGAGGGGGGTTCAGAAGGCAATCGGTGCAGAATGGATGGATTGAGGCTGGGGAATTAGTGTGTGTTGGTTGGAGTAGGTAAAATTGTGAGGGGAGAGCGTGGGAGATGTCAGTGGGGGCATACGGGATGGAAGGGGGGGAATCAGTACAGGATGAATGGGAGTGGATCAGTACAGGATGAATGGGGGTGGGTCAGTACAGTATGGATCGGGGGAGGGGTCTGTGCAGGATGAATGGACGGTTCAGTACAGGATGAATGGTGGGAGCAGTGCAGGATGGATGGGAAGGGAGTCAGTACAGGATGAATTGGGGGAGGAGTGTAGGATGGATGTGGAGGTGCAGGAGACTCAATGCGAGGTGGATAGGGAGATCAGTGCAGGATGAATAGATGGGGGGGGGGTAGATGGGGAGGGGAGCACAGGGGATGTCAGTGAGGACTGAATAGAGGGGGGAATTGGGGATCAGTGTGGGGTGGAGAGGAGAGGTCCCAGGATAAGGAGGGGGGGGGGGGTGGGTGGAGGGGGGTGTACAAGAGAGAGATAGAGGGGGAGGGGCAGAGGAGGTGGCGAGGAAGGAAGGTGAGCGCTCCTCGGACAACACCGGCATCATCGCCCCGCAGCCTTGGCCGTCCCTGTCCACTGTCAAAGGGGGAGGCTGTTGGGATCTCCTCGCCAGCGCCTCCCATCCTCCGCCAGCCAACAGGAAGGTGCGGGGCCGAGCGGTGCAGGTGCTTCAGACGGCGGAAGGGGGGCCGGCCTCCCCCTTCTTTCCTCGCTCCCTCCCTCCCTCCTCCCGGCCTCGGCGTGCGTGCGGGAGGGAGGGAGGGAGGGGTTGTTGTGAAGGCGGTGGTGGTCGTTGGCGGAGCGGCAAGCGGCGGCCGCTGTGAGGGCTGGCGGGGGTGCGGGGGGGGGGGGGGAGGTGGAGCCGCCGCCGCTGCTGCTGCTGCTGCTGTGCGGGGCCCGTCACTCACTCCGACCCCCCGTCACCCCGCACTACGGCCGCCCCGCCGACCAGACACGATGGGGGGGTGGAGGTGGGAAAGGCGAAGGTTGGGGGGGGGGCCCGGCGGGTGATGTGGGGCCCGGCGGGTGATGTGGGCCCGGCGGGTGATGAGGGCCCGGCGGGTGATGTGGGCCCGGCGGGTGATGAGGGCCCGGCGGGTGATGAGGGCCCGGCGGGTGATGTGGGCCCGGCGGGTGATGAGGGCCCGGCGGGTGATGTGGGCCCGGCGGGTGATGTGGGCCCGGCGGGTGATGTGGGCCCGGCGGGTGATGTGGGCCCGGCGGGCGATGTGGGCCCGGCGGGTGATGTGGGCCCGGCGGCCTGAGCAGCGCCTGGTGTCGGGTCACGGCCGCTGCCAGGACTGGGTTCAGATTCAGTCCTTCCCTCTTCCCGCGGGTCGGGTTGCACCCTTCGCGGGTAGTTTAACACCCTCGATATAAAACAAACCGATCCCCCCTCCCCGCAACGCCTTATATTTCACGCTCCCACTCACGCAAAAACTAGGCCCGGAACGTCGAGGCGATGCATTGACACTGGCGGTGATCTGATCCCGCCCACTGCGCACGCGCGGAGAGACGGCGTCTTTGGTCACCAGCTTCCCCCCACTGCGCCGGCGCAATTATATTTTTTAATTTCCTCTGGAAAAAAAGGGGGGTGCGGTCGCACCCAACGCTTTTCCCCCCTCCCCCCTTCGGACGGCCATGGCTAAAGTGCTTGGCGAACATAGCCGTGCAGATATCGGAATTGAAAATATTGGGAATTATCGTGTTTGCTCACTGCGTTTCATCAACAGTAAGGCATTATTTGTGGTTTATCGTCATTCCTTTGGTATCTAAAAAGTCTCAGAAGTGATAAATCTGGCTGTAAATGTTGCTTCAGAGGCATTTTCTTTTTGTATGTAAAATCGCACTTGAGAACCATGGGCGATTTTAAAATTTTACAGGCAGATTTATCACTTCTGAAACTTTTTAGATGCCAAAGGAATCAAGAAAAAACACAACTAATGCCTTAGATGATGCAATGCAGTGAGCAAATGGCAAATGTTCACCAAGAACTCTGGCTGTTATTGTCACCTCAGCTCTCGCTTCTATCTACCGCCATTCCTCCTCACTTTTGGAATTCTGATGTAGGCTAAATGTCTCTCACGCTTATCCCGATTTCCATAATTATTTACAGCGCAAAAATGGAAAAATTTTGGCTGGTTTTAACGGGCCCCCTATTCTGGAAACAATGGTCAGTACATCGCGTGTACTCCACTTGGAGTAGGGTAGCAACAGCACGGGCCATGGGTCGTGACCCCACTGCCGTGAAACCTCCCTATACAATTTGGAAATGTCACAACAGTAAATTTGAGAATGGGACATGTCTTAGATAAAAGTGACGGTAGTGCCGCCGTACAACACGTGTTATTTAAATCCGAAAAAACGGAGGGACTATAGACGGTTATCAGCAATGTTCACTAAGAGGCTGGGGAATGAAGCAGGGCCCATGGGGGGAACATGGAATGTTGATACAATTAGACAAGCAGATCAATTGATATGGCAGAAGGAAGCAGCGAAAAAGTGGAAGAAAAGGATTTAGGAATGGAAAAGGAGGCACAAAAAGGTGGGAAGACACACGACATAAGATAGATAGATAAGATAGATGGATAGATTGGATAGATAACACATCGCAGAGGGATTGAAGTAAGCAGAATGTAACTGAGATGAGCAAAAGAAAAAGAAACAGAAACATAGAAAATAGGCGCAGGAGGAGGCCATTTGGCCCTTCGAGCCAGCACCACCATTCATTGCTATCATGGCTGATCGTCCCCAATCAATAACCCGTACCTGCCTTCTCCCCATATCCTCTTGACTCCACTAGCCACTGCAGCTTTATCTAACTCTCTCTTAAATCCATCCAGTGACTTGGCCTCCACTGCCCTCTGTGGCAGGGAATTCCATAAACTCTCTGGGTGGAAAAAATTTTTCTCACCTCAGTCTTAAATGACCTCCCCTTTATTCTAAGACTGTGGCCCCTGGTTCTGGACTTGCCCAACATTGGGAACATTTTTCCTGCATCTAGCTTGCCCAGTCCTTTTATAATTTAATATGTTTCTACAAGATTCCCCCTCATCCTTCTAAATTCCAGTGAATACAAGCCTAGTCTTTTCAATCTTTCCTCATATGACAGTCCCGCCATCCCAGGGATCAATCTCGTGAACCTACGCTGCACTGCCTCAATCACAAGGATGTCCTTCCTCAAATTAGGAGACCAAAACTGCACACAATACTCCAGATGTGGTCTCACCAGAGCCCTATACAACTGCAGAAGAACCTCTTTACTCCTATACTGAAAAGAAAAAGAAGGATAGAGAAAAGGGCCCAATTGGAAACAAACCGGTTAAACAATTGAATATACATTCTAAAACATTAAGACAAAACCCCGGGGCCCCCTTATCTGGCATAGCGACCCTGTTTATGGAGGATATAGATGAGACACTATGCTCTAGCAGACATTACTGCTCGTACCGCGGCATGTAACTCCAGTTCCGTAGTTCCCACAGAATCACGAATCCTTGTAAGCAGAATGGCCTTGCCAGATATGGGTGATGCACAGGGTCGCCTCTGCCACACAGCACGATCTGTGGAAACTAAAGGGCTGCGATATTGACTCTTTGGCTCTCCCCGATCGGTCAAGTTTGTGTACCATATGTATTCTTGCCTGTTTTGCTAATCTACACACGCTCCCTTGCCCATGCAGGTAAGGAGGGAATGATCAGAATGGGGAAAGAAACCTGGTGACATTCCGAAATTCGCCAGGAGGTGTTAAAACAGGCCTCAGAATGTGATATTTGCAAAAGAAATAACCCTGGAAAAACTATAAAATGCCCAAAGGGACTTACACCAATGCCATGCAGACCCTTTGAGAGTATACAGGTTGATTTTATTGAATTACCGAGGGCTCAATGTTATAAATATTGTTTGGTCATTGTGGACCTCTTCAGTCGGTTGATTGAGGCCTTGCCAGCCACCAATTCCACAGCTGAAACCACGGTTACACTGTTACTGCGAGAGATTTTACTTCGGAGTCACGTGAGTGATTCCGTGAAGAACCCCGTCCGGGCCGCATGCGTGTCAGTACGTCAGCCGCATCGGTGCAAGCACCAGACTGGCAGGACAGAGCTCCTGCCAGCGGTAAGTTAAACCTAGAGGTAAGTTCGTTTTTACTTACCAGGTTTTTTCAGGCAGGAGCCTCTCTTCACAGAGGTTTTCCTGCTAGTTTCGCAGCCCGACGAGTGAACCAGTTATGGACTGTGGGGAAACCCAGTCCGACCGCGGAAACGGATAACCGTCAAAAAGATCGGGTTGCGAGATACGGAGCCATGCCTAACAAGTAATAACGCAGTGCTGAAAGTGCAGTCAGCGGCTCCCAGCCTGCGGGGATGCCGTTGGAATGGCAAGGAAGCAACGTTAGAGTCACTGACAGTGGGGTCAGTGGCTCACAGACGTTGGTCCCCAGGCATGGAATAAAATGTGGACCACGGAGTCGGGCCACGGAGTCGGGGATGATTCCTCACCGAGGCAGGATAGTGAAGCTGGTAAGTTCTCGTTTAATCTTACTATTATGCCTCGGTTTGGCCTGCCTACTGTTATGTAGGACAACGGGCCACATTTTGTTGCTAAAATTAACAAAGAACTGTGCCAGCATTTTAATATTAAGCAGCATTTACACTGCATTCGCCACCCACAGGCTGCCATAGTGGTAGAGCGAGCAAATGGAACCTTGAAGAATAAGCTGGCCAAGCTTATGGAAGAAACTCGACAGAGCTGGATCAAGGTCCTGCCTCTGGCCCTCTTCCAAATGAGGGTGACCCCACACGAAGCTACCAAAGTACCTCCCGCTGAAGTGGTGTATGGTCGACCCCTACGCACCCCGTGGGGGGCGGCAACAAGTGTGGAGGTCAATTTTGATTTACATGCGTTTAGTGAGGAATTGATCATTTCTGCACAGCAATTAACCAATGCCTTGTCAGCTCTATAATCACAGGTACGAGAGGCACAAGAGCCCTGACCAGCGGAATTACAGACTCAATCCATATAGCCGGGAGTGACCAAGTAACCAAGAGTGCTTGATCGTAACAAATTGGGATCGAAAGGAACTTGGGCCAAGGTGGAAAGGGCCGCAGCAAGTCTGATTGTATTGGGAGGGGTGATTATAGGGTGATGGGTTGTAAATATGACTAACAGATACTGTTTTAAGGATAAAGGGGAAGTCTTTTAGGACCGAGATGAGAAAATCTTTTTTCACACAGAGAGTGGTGAGTCTGTGGAATTCTCTGCCACAGAAGGTAGTTGAGGCCAGTTCATTGGCTATATTTAAGAGGGAGTTGGATGTGGCCCTTGTGGCTAAAGGGATCAGGGGGTATGGAGAGAAGGCAGGTACAGGATACTGAGTTGGATGATCAGCCATGATCATATTGAATGGCGGTGCAGGCTCGAAGGGTCGAATGGCCTACTCCTGCACCTATTTTCTATGATTCTATAGTACATGAGGGTTTTTTTGTTTTTTTTCTCTCTTTTTTTTCTGGGGCTTTGTAAATATTTGATTAGTGTATAAATGTAAATAATTTGGTGTACATATGCTGTTTCACACTTGCTTTTTATTCTTTTATTCTGTTCGAAATAAAGAATTAAATAAAAATTAAAAATAAATAAATAAGTCCTTCTAACTGCACCAACCGCAGTTAAAGTTGAAGATCACCCTCGTTGGATTCACCTAACTGACTGCAAGCGTATTGGAAAACCAAAAGGCAAAGATGAGACTGCAGATCTTACTTGTGATCCTGGGACTGGGTTGGACCCAGGGGAATAATGTATTTCTGTCCATGGGTTATGATTTTGCTTTGCATAGTAATATAAGTGCATGTTGGGTATGTACTCAGATGCCACATACCAGTGGAGGAGGAGTGCCCCTCTTTCCAATTCCCTTTAATCTCTCAGAGGTCCGAGCTGCCTGAAATGATATGCGAGGCAGTGGCTGCATGCGAAAGTCACTGGCTTCATTTATCGAGGAACATATGCCAACAGGCCTATTGAAGGAAATAAATCAGAGCATTGAATATAGGAGTAGGGAAGTAATGTTAAAATTGTACAAGGCATTGGTAAGACCAATTCTGGAGTATGGTGTACAATTTTGGTCGCCTAGTTATAGGAAGGATGTCAACAAAATAGAGAGAGTACAGAGGAGATTTACTAGAATGTTGCCAGGGTTCCAGCAACTATGTTACAGAGAAAGGTTGAACAAGTTAGGTCTTTATTCTTTGGAGCGCAGAAGGTTAAGGGGGGACTTGATTGAGGTCTTTAAAATGATGAAAGGGATAGACAGAGTTGACGTGGATAAGCTTTTCCCATTGAGGGTAGGGAAGATTCAAACAAGAGGGCATGACATGAGAATTAAGGGACAGAAGTTTCGGGGTAACGTGAGGGGGAACTTCTTTACTCAGAGGGTGGTGGCTGTGTGGAATGAGCTTCCAGCAGAGGTGGTGGAGGCAGGATCGATTTTAACATTTAAAAGTAAAGTGGATAGGTATATGGACGTGAAGGGAATGGAGGGGTATGGTCTGAGTGCAGGTAGATGGGACTAGGGGAAAACAAATGGTCGGCACGGACTGGAAGGGCCGAGAGGGCCTGTTTCCGTGCTGTAATTGTTATATGGTTATATGGTTAACTCAATTTTTGCAGCATGTCATATACCTCCATTTGGACCAGGTTGGATGGTAAATGAACCTAGAGCCTCTAAAACACAAGGGCTCAGACTGGCTATTAATCCTCACCACATTTAATGCCACCTGCCATTGCCGCCATGAGGATGATGGGGTGTTTTTGGGAAACAGCCTCTGTATCATGAACATGGCACACAGGTCCATCCCAGCCATTGAATGGTACCTATTATGTACGCGGGCCATGGGCATATACTTGGTTGCCTGGATTACAACCGCAGGGCAATCAAAGATGGCAAAGGTTTAAAGGCACCTCCCACCGGAGAGGATGCTGCTATTTGGCATACATAGTCCCTCGTATGAGAGCTGTGCATCAGTTAATGGATGCATACCATTCATCCAGGCCCAAAAGAGGCATCGCAGAGTTCGAATTGAGGAACTAGATGCAACTTGCAAGGCTTACTTAATGACTTCATAATGCGAGCTACAAGCAAAGGCTAAGTTTAGACCAACTGAGCCGTACTGTTAGTCTACGGGGGGAAACATTTGTATAGATACACAGTTAATATGGGAAGTAACTGGAGAAAGGAGAAGTGCAGAAGGTGAACGTGTCTAGAGGGCGGGTCGTCAGTGCAACGTGTCTAAGAATTGTGATCGCCAGTGCTGAGTATGTGGACAGTTGTAGTTAAGCCAGTAACTGACCTCATGGCCATCTGTGCATCTGTTATTGTAAAATACCATAAGCCTTACTCTTGACCGTTTGCGTATGTAATCAAACTCGTCATCACCCTTAAGCACTTCTCGTGTTTATATGTATAAATATGCAGCTCACCCCCTCCATAATGAGCGGGTCTTAGAGCGACAACCAGTATGTAACCATACTGACTGGACCTCCCCCCCCCCCCCCCCTGCTCCCGGTACCGTAATAAAGAATGATTTGTTTCTGAATTTGTTTGATGTACTCTGTTACTTCTAACAACCCTTTACAGCGGGTCGCCCCATTGCAGGAAGTATGTAGGGGCTTTGGAAAAGGGGCAGAGGAGATTCACCAGAATGAGGTCTGGATTGGAGGCTATTGGCTGCAGGGAGAGGTTGGACAGACTCGGGTTGTTTTCTCTGGAACGTCAGAGGCTGAGGAGAGACCTGATAGAAGTATATAAATTTATGAGAGGCAAAGGTAGGGTAGACAGTCAGAATGTAAGCAACTATAGGTGGGGCGGCACGGTCGCGCTGCAGTGGAGTCGCTGCCTCACAGCGTCAGGGACATGGGTTCGATCCTGACCACGGATGCTGTACGTTCTCCCCGTGACCCGCGTGGGTTTTCTCCGGGTGCACACAAAATGCTGGTGTAACTCAGCGAGTCAGGCAGCATCTCTGGAGAGAAGGACTGGGCGACGTTTCGGGTCGAGACACTTCTTCAGACTCAAATTTTCTCTGGATGTCTCTGTTTCCTCCCACACTCCAAAGATGCGCAGGTTTGTAGGTTAATTTGGCTCCAGTAAAAAATGTAAATAGTCCCCAGTGTGTGCGTTACTGCTGGTGTACGGGATTGGTAGTTGGCACAGACTCGGTGTGCTGAAGGGCCTGTTTCCGCTATGTATCTTCAAACTAAACTAAACTAAGTTGCTAAAGATCGACACAAAATGCTGGAGTGACTCAGCGGGTCAGGCAACATCTCTGGAGAAAATGTGTGGGTGAGGTTTCAGGTCGGGACCCTTCTTCAGCCTGAGTTACAGAGGACAATTAACCTTCAACACCGATGTGGGGGGAAACTGGAGCGCCTGGAGAAAACCCACTCGGTCACAAGGAGAAGGTGCAAACCCCACACACACAGCACCGGGGGTCAGGATGGAACCTGGGTCTCTGGCGCCATGAGGCAGCGGCTCTGCCAGCTGTGTCGCTGTGCGTCGCCCCTTGCTTGAGGGGCTGCCACATGCCAGCCAGGCATCACGAGCCGCGACTCTGATCCTCTCTGCTGGCAACTGTTTTGTACACTCAAGTTACCTGAAAGGGGCGGCACGGAGGCGCAGCGCTAGAGTTGCTGCCTCATAGCGCCAGAGACCCGGGCTCCAACCTGACTACGGAGTTGTACGTTCTCTTCCCCATGATCGCGTGGGTTTTCTCCGGGAGCACCGGTCTCCACACTCCAAGACGTCCCACAGGTTTGTAGGTCAAGATAGACTGGCAAGTGATTCTTAAAGGGTTGACAGTGGATGTGCAATGGAAGGTATTTAAAGACTGCATGGATGAACTACAACAATTGTTCATCCAGTTTGGCAAAAGAATAAATCGGGGCAGGTAGTGCATCCATGGATAACAAGGGAAATCAGGGATAGCATAAAAACAAAAGATGAAGCATACAAATTAGCCAGAAAAAGCAGCCTACCAGAGGACTGGGAGAAATTCAGAGTTCAGCAGAGGAGGACAAAGCGAAAATAGATTATGAAAGAAAATTGGCAGGGAACATAAAAACTGACTGCAAAAGTTTTTATAGATATGTGAAGAGAAAGAGATTAGTTAAAACAAATGTAGGTCCCTTGCAGTCAGAAACAGGTGAATTGATCATGGGGAACAAGGACATGGCAGACCAATTGAATAACTACTTTGGTTCTGTCTTCACTAAAGAAGACATAAATAATCTGCCGGAAATAGCAGGGGACCGGGGGTCAAATAAGATGGAGGAACTGAGTGAAATCCAGGTTAGCCGAGAAGTGGTGTTGGGTAAATTGAATGGATTTAAAGCCGAGGAGGATGCTACGAGGCTGCAAGATGACTTGGATAGGCTGGGTGAGTGGGCAAATACATGGCAGATGCAGTATAATGTGGATAAATGTGAGGTTATCCACTTTGGTGGCAAAAACAGGAGGGTAGACTATTATCTTAATGGTGGCAAATTAGGAAAAGGGGAGATACAACGAGACCTGGGTGTCATGGTACACCAGTCATTGAAAGTAGGCTGCAGCAGGCAGTGAAGAAAGTAAATGGTATGTTAGCATTCATATCGCAAAAGGATTTGAGTATAGGAGCAGGAGGTTCTACTGTAGTTGTACAAGGTTTTGGAGAGATCACACCTGGAGTATTGTGTATAGTTTTGGTCTCCAAATCTGAGAAAATACATTCTTGCCATAGAGGGGGATACAGAGAAGGTTCACCAGACTGATTCCTGGGATGTCAGGACTTTCATATGAGGGAAAGACTGGATAGACTTGGCTTGTACTCGCTAGAATTTAGAAGACTGAGGGGGGATCTTATAGAAACTTACAAAATTCTTAAAGGGGTTGGATAGGCTAGATGCAGGAAGATTGTTCTATGTTGGGGAAGTCCAGAACATAAGGGGTCACAGTTTAAGGATAAGGGGAAATTCCTTTAGGACCGAGATGAGGAAAACATTTTTCACACAGAGAGTGGTGAGTCGCTGAAATTCTCTGCCACAGAAGGTAGTTGAGGCCAGTTCATTGGCTATATTTAAGAGGGAGTTAGATGTGGCCCTTGTGGCTAAAGGGATCAGGGGGCATGGAGAGAAGGCAGGTACAGGATACTGAGTTGGATGATCAGCCATGATCATATTGAATGGCGGTGCAGGCTCGAAGGGCCGAATGGCCTACTTCTGCACCTATTTTCAATGTTTCTATGTTTCTATGTCAATTGGCTTGGTATAATCAAGGGATATATGAGGGGGGGGGGGGGGGGGTGCGGGGTGGAGCAGGAACGGGGTACTGTTTTTGGATGTTCAGCCATGATCATATTGAATGGCAGTACTGGCTCGAAGGGCCGAACGGCCTACCCCTGCACCTACTTTTCTATGTTTCTATAATTGTAAAAATTGTCCCTAGTGTGTGTAGGATAGTGTTAGTGTGCGGGGATCGCTGGTCAGTGCACAAGCTTAGTGGGTCGAAGGTGCCTGTTTCTACGTTGTATCATTCTCTGACTCTACGACCGACCATGGATCACCCGTTCACACTAGTTCTATATTATCCGTTTTTCAGTACTAACTGGCCTCTGCAATCCCTTGTTTCTAAATCCATTGCATATTGTCTTGGGCTGCTCCTAACCCAAGCTGTGATGCAACCCGACAGCGTGCTCTAAATCTCCCTGTGTCCCTTCAGTGTTTAATGTCACTGCCCCCTAATTCCCAAAGGACCCCACGCACACTTCAGGGTAAACAAAGTTTCCTTTAGTCGGTCCCAAAAGCGCGGGATGGATAGCAGAGGAACAATCATTACATTTATTAGTTCACTGGACCAAGTGGGACCCGTGTGGTCCCGTCCCCTCAATGCACGGTTGCGGGGGGAGGCGGCCTGCGGAGTCACACACACTAACCACACCCCCCCCCCCCCCCCCCCCACACACACACACACACACACACACACACACACACACACACACACACGGGGGGGGGGGGGGAGGCAGGGGAGAGGAGGAGGGATGGGGGAGGGGGGGAGTAGATAGAAAGATGAGGGGGAGAGAGGCGTGAAGGCAGGAAGAGAGTGGGGGAAGGGGGAGAAAGTATGGAGGGGGGGAGAGAGAGGAGGGGTAGAGGGGGGAGGGGAGGGAATTAGGAAAGGGGAGGGGGAGGTGGTGGCGGGGGAGTAGGGGGGCGAGAGAGAAGGGAGGTGGAGAGGGGGGGCAGAGTGGAGGGGGGAGAGAGATGGAGGGAGGAGGGCGGAGGGGGGGAGAGAAAGAGGCGCGAGGAGGAAGGGGGGAGAGCAGGAGGGGAGGAGGAGGAGGGGAGCCGGAGTAGGGCCTAGCGGCTGTGAGCGGGCGGTGGTCTGTGAGTGGGCAGTGCGAGCGAGCTTGCGAGCGGCGAGGTCGGGCGACGTCACTCGCAGTGCGTGAACACAGCGTGCATCCATTGTGACGTTATAACATAATCAGTGAAAATCAGCGGTTTTATTTTCTAAGTTATTTCAGATTTTTGTACATTTTGATTAATAATGAGAAATAATGCATGAACCTTTGACTTCACAGGATAAATCTCTGCAGGAATATGTAAAAATGTTACCGTTAGGGCGTCGTTTCTTCGAGCAGATGTGATTATACACCATCACACACACACACATCCAAGATCAGAGTTTTATATTTATAAGGATGAGAACATGAGTGATATCATCGTACAACACATTTTCCATTTGATTGGTTGCGACATGATTTAAGTGCATCAGATCAACTCAACACTGGCAGTTACAACGTAACATTACATGGTGACCAGGTAAACATAGACAATAGGTGCAGGAGTAGGCCATTCGGCACTTTGAGCCAGCACCGCCATTCAATATGATCATGGCTGATCATCCCCAATCAGTATCCTGCTTTCTCCCCATATCCCATGATTCCATTAGCCCTAAGAGCTATATCCAACTCTCTCTTGAATACATCCAGTGAATTGGCCTCCACTGCCATCTGTGGCAGAAAATTCCACAGATTCACAAATCTCTCCGGGTGAAAAATATTCTCCTCATCTCCGTCCTAAATGGCCTGCGCCTTATTCTTACACTGTGACCCCTGGTTCTGGACTCCCCCAACACGGGGAACATTTTTTTCCTGCATCTAGCCTGTCTAATCCCTTAAGAATTCCTTCATTCTCCTCAATCCCAAACCAACGTCTCTTCCATTGACTCCATCTACACCTCACGCTACCTCGGCAAGGCCAGCAGCATAATCCAGGACTAGTCTCACCCCGGCCACTCCTTCTCCCATCAGGCAAGAGGTACAGAAGTGTGAAAACGCACACCTCCAGATTCAGGGACAGTTTCTTCCCGGCTGTTATCAGGCAACTGAACCATCCTATCACCAACTAGAGAGTGGTCTTGAATTACCAACTGCCTCACAGGAGATCCTCGGACTTTCTTTAATCAGACTTTACTGCACTTTATCTGGTGCTAAACGTTATTCCCTTATCCTGTATCTGTATAGCGTGGATGCCCTGATTGTAATAGTCTTTCCGCTAACTGGATAGCACGCAACAAAATGCTTTTTATTATGCTTTGGTGGACGTGACAATAAACTAAACTCAACGAAACAAACTCTGGAATTCCTTCTTCTCGACAATGCTCCTCAAAAGTCTATTTCATATCTGAATATTTCCCTGTTCACATTAGTTCTGTGTTATCCCACTTTCTCATCCACTCCCTACACACTAGGGGGCAATTTACAGAGGGGCAATTAAGCTACAACCCCGCACGTCTTTTGGATGTGGGATGAAACCGGAGGCAACCCACGCGGTCACAGGAAGAACGTGCAAACTCTACACAGAAGGCACCCGTAGTCGGGATCGAACCCGGGTCTCTGGCGCTGTGAGGCAGCGACTACTACTGTTGTGCCACTGTGCCAGCCCTGGCGGGTGTAAGGCGGGTCCTCACATGGAACATAGAACAGTACAGCACAGGAACAGGCCCTTCGGCCCACAATGTCCGGGCTGCACATAATGCTGGGCTAAAACTAATCTCCTCTGTCTGCTCGTGATCCACACCCCTCCATTCCCTGCGTATCCGACTAAAAGCCTCTTGAATGTCACTATCGTATCTGCCTCCACCACCAACCCTGGCAGTGGGTTCCAGGATCCCACCACCCTCCATGTGTGTAACAAACTTGCCCCGCACATCTTAGTTTAATTTACTTTAGTTTAGAGATACAGCGTGGGAAACAGGCCCTTCTGCCCACCGGGTCCGTGCCGACCAGCGATCCAGACACATCAACACTACCCGACCCCCACCAAGCCAATCAACCTGCAAACCTGTAACCTCTTTGGAGTGTGGGAGGAAACCGAAGATCTCACAGAAAACCCACGCAGGTCACGGGGAGAAAGTACAAACTCCGTACAGTCAAGCACCCGTAGTCGGGATGGAACCCGCGTCTCCGGCAATGCATTTGTTGTGAGGCAGCAACTCTGCCGCTGCGCCAACGTGACGGCCTCCTTTAAACGTACGCCACCTGGCAGCGATGTTATAAAACCTAGCTTCAGTGGCGCTGCAGTTCTGCCACTGGCCGTGTGCACGACTTTGGCGACTTTTAGGAGGAGGTGGGGGGGTGCGGGATTAAAATCCAGTTTTCTACTGCCTGTCAGAGGCGGATTTCCTCGGGCTGCTAGCTGCTGAAGAAAAATCGATTGGACTTTCATTCCCGTTTTTTTTTAAATTCGCGATATAATTTAATAATCAGATTAAAATAAAAAGCGAATTCTAACGCCCGCAATGTGACGGGACAAAACAAAGGGTAAGATTATATTTTACATATAATCTTGCTTCTTGGGATGGCTTTAATCGAATTTAACGTTGCGAAAATGTTATTTGGGCCCAATACGAACCGGCAGTATTATTCCTGCCGATATGGGGTTCAAATTCGCCGCAAATGCAACGTTCCAATCGATCACGTTCCAGAAAATCCCACTCGCAAGATGATTTAAATGCTCTTTTTTTTGAACAATCATGTCATAAGAGCATCTAAATCGTCTATATTTTGTGTTATTGTCTACCCATAGTCAATATTTTTATACTAAATATCAGTTTGAGTCTCATGTATTGTGCAAAAAAATAATAATTTTGATTATATTGGGAGTGGATGTTTCTGGATTAATTTATGGGAATTAAACATTAAATTCCTTCCATCTGGAATATGAATTTGTGACAGTGAGATTTAAAAATCATGTTGTATTGTGAATTCCTGTGTGAATGGGATGAGTTTGTTATTTGGATACTTAGGCTATTTAAAAACAAATATATCCTTTTCTTAAGTAATGGAATCTACAAGACATTATTAATGGGAAAAGTAGTGGGCAGAAAAGGCATGTCATGCGTTGGTTTGAAGAGCAAACACTTGTAGGTTACAATGCCAAAATTGAAAAGTTTGAGAAAAAACAAGGTGTACAGAGTTGCTTATTGGTTACAATCTGAGGAGTATGATGATGCTCTGATTATGGTATGCCAATGCACCAGCTCAGAGCTGATCTTCTCCATAAAGACTTGGCCTATTGCTAGAAATTGTAAATTTATTTACATATCTGTTATGGACTTACCCACCTGCATTATATTATACAATAATATTAAGTTCTGATTTTGAGAATATAACATATTTGAATTTTCAAGGCTGTCTGGGAGTTTATTACAATATTTCCGTCACACAACAGTCAATTTTGTAATTAGCTACAATTAGGTAATTAACTAATTATATGCTGCTATAATTTCAGGTTCATCCAAATAAGATGATTTTATATTTGTTTTCAGAATGCTTCAATCTATAATAACTGAAAAATTTAAATTCAGTTCTCTTAATTTTTAAGAAAGTTATGGGCATTTGACTGTCCTCGATCACAGCTTTTATGTTAAGTCAATGGAAAAGCAATAGGGAACAAGATGCTAATTTCCGGTATGAAAATGGCCATAAACTTTTTAATACTGAAGATATGAAAGTGAATTAGGTGTCAAATTAAACTTATTTTTTATGGCTTTGTCTGATGGATAAATTGAGGCCTTGATTTTTTAAATCTCAAAAATTTGTAACATTGCTACATCTCGCCTCAAAGAAAGTGCCATCTCAGTATTTGACATTTCCACCCTGAAACGGTTGTGGCTGTCCAGCCCGGTCTACCAGAATCCGTTGGCCAATTGGCCAGTTTACAAGTCATAGGAGCAGAATTAGGCCATTCGGCCCAACAAGTCTAATACACCCATTCAATCATTGCTGATCTCTGCCTCCTAATCCCATTTTCCTACCTTCTCCCCATAACCCTTGACACCAGTTCTAATCAAGAATTTGTATATGCCTGCCTTAAAAATATCCACTGACTTGGTCTCCACAGCCCTCTGTGGCAAGGAGTAGATCAAACATCATCCCACTTCTGATATGATAAAAAATAGAAAATAAGCAATGTTCTGCTCGGGAACTGTTGAATGGCCTGAGGAACGCAGAGCTATTAAACCCACCAATGTTAGTCTTCTCACATACGGGGGAAGCGAGTGGATACGGTGGGCAGTGTGAAGCTACGGTGCCACGTAGGGGATGAAACACACAGGTTGCCGTTCTACGTGGTCCACCGCAATGTTATTCCACGTTTTAGGCTGTGATGCTGCAGAGATATGGGACTGGTTACCTTCAGCAATACTGTTTGATCTACAATGAGTTCTACAGATTCACCACCCTCTGCCTAAAGAAGTTCCTCTTCACCTCCTTTCTAAAAGAGCGCCCTTCAATTCTGAGGATCTTGTGACCTCTGGTCCTAGACTCTCTCTCCCACCCACCAGTGGAAACATCCTCTCCTCATCCACTCTATCCAGGCCTTTCACCGCTGTGTATGTTCAGCGGTCTTCTTCTCTCCAGCGTGGAGATGGGGGTGTTGTGGGTGACGGAGGAGTCCCTGAGGGTGGCTTGTGACTGGCGCCTGGTGACGGACTGGGAGTAGAGCTCTCGGGCTTTGTTGCGGAACTGCCGGCCCACCATGACATACAGCACGGGGTTGATGCAGCTGTTGGTGCAGCCCAGGAAGGTGGCAATCTGGTTGCCGTTGGCCAGCGCCTTCGCCCACCCGCATCCCCGCAGGATATCGGCCTTGTAGAAGAGGCTGAGGACTCGGAAGACCAGGAAGGGGACCCAGCAGATCAGGAAGGCCAGGAGCACCACCAGGATGAGAGTGGCCGCCCTGCTCTCCTTGCGGACCTGCTTGAAGACCTGCATCCGGTCGTTCCTCAGCACGCCCAGGATCCTGGTGGTGAAGAAGGTGAGGGCCAGGCCGGGGATCAGGAAGGCCGCCACCAGTAAGACGATATCTGAGTTGCGATGCCAGCTCGGCTCGGGAAACTTGAGCAGGGCAAGCGGAGATGTTGAGGTGGGACACATGGACCACCCGACGGTAGATGAAGGCGGGGCTGCTCATCACCAGGCTGAAGACCCAGATGAGGCAGCAGTTGATCTTGGCGCAGGAACGGGGTGCGGAGGAATGCGGGCCGGGGTTGAGGACCTTGACCAGGGCCAGGTAGCGGTCCACACTGACCATCACCAGGAAGTAGATGCTGCTCCACAGGTTCATGTAAATGGTCAGGTTGACACAACGGCACAGCAGCTCTCCAAAGGGCCAGGCGAAGCGCTGGGCGATGTTGAAACGCCAGAAGGGGGGGGAGGCAGGTGAGCAGGAGGAGGTCGGCACCCGCCAGGTTGACCAGGTAGATCTCGGGCACCGTGCAGCGCTTCTTGTGCAGGCAGAGCACACCAGCAGGCACAAATATGTTGGCCCAGCAGGCCGGTCACGCACACCACCATGATGTAGGCGGGCAGGAAGGTGTAGAGCCAGCCCCAGAACAACACCTCTCGGGCACGAGGTGACGTTCAGGGCCTCGCTGAGGTTGAGAGACGCATCGCTTGTCGGAGATGGATGGGAAACCTGGAGGGCAGGGAATAGTCACTGAGTCATGGAGTTCATAGAATCATATTGTCAATAGGGTCATAACATCAACTCGCCCACACGGCCAACAATGTCCCAGCTGCACTAGTCCCACCTGCCTGCTCTTGGTCCGTAATCCGCCAAAACTGTCCTATCCATGTACTTGTCCAACTGTTTCTTAAACAATGGGATAGTCCCATCCTCACGCGCTGACGATCTTTATTGGTGACACTTTTTGGCAGTCACCCAAAAAATCGCCAAGTGGGACAGGGCCCTTAAGACGTTAGTGAGACCACGCATTTAGAATATTGTGTTCAGTTTCTGGGCACCATGTTTGTAGGAAAGACTAGATTAAGTGGGATCAGTTGGGTCCCAGCATCGTACAGGAGGGCTGGTTCCCCCAACGCAATATTCCACATCTCCACCAATTCCAATATTTGTGACCAGTGGGAAGGGCGGCTTTCTGGAGCGCAAGTATGATTGTTATGGGCTGAAGGGAATTGTTTCCAGAGGGCTAGTATGGACATTGTTGGCCGAATGGATTCTTGGGCTGGCGGCGGCTCAGCCACTCAAAGCCTGTTGTGCTGGCAGCTCACTCACTCACGGCTGGTGGGCTGGCAGTTGAATCAACGGCTATTCTTTGATATTCCATTTCTAGCAGGGTGCACCCAATTTTTTTCAAGGTTTCATACCAATATCCACTGCAAGCCCAAAAGACAGCGAGTGTGACCTCTCCCTGCTCCATCTTGCAGAGACTGAGCCAGTCCACACTTCTGGGTTTTTATAGTCCCTCCCCCTCCATCAGAAGGGCGTTGTCCTTCATGGCATGATTGACAGAAGAGAGAATCTCAACATTTTTTAAATACTAATAATGATCGATGGTGAAGAAAAAGTCCTCGACAAACTACCACCTGATGAGTAGAGGGGGACTCTGAGTAAGATTGGGCCAAAAATCACAGCTGTAAGTATAAGTGGCAGCGGTTTTTTCTAAAATAAATATACAATGAACAAAAGGAAGTGTCAAGATTAGACTTTTAGTAATATAGAATTGTCAAGCTTGAAAGGGTTCAGAGAAGATTTACGAGAATGTTGCCAGGACTAGAGGGTGTGAGCTACAGGGAGAGGTTGAGAGGGCAACGGCTGGGTCTCCATTCCATGGAGCGCAAGGAGGATGAGGGGAGATCTTAACAGAGTGGTGTATAAAATCATGAGAGGAATAGATCGGGGTAGAAGCACAGAGTCTCTTGCCCATCCAGAGTAGGGGAATCGATGACCAGAGGACACAGGTTCAAGGTGAAGGGGGAAAAGATTTAATAGGAATCCGAAAGGAGGCCGAGGGGTAACTTTTTTTTCACCACAGAGGGTGGTGGGTTGCATGGAACAAAGAGCTGCCAGAGGAGGTAGTTGAGCTGGGACTATCCCAACGTTTAAGAAACAGTTAGTGACAGGTTTGGAGGGATAGTGTGGACCACACGCTGCCCGAGCCCGCTGAGTTACTCCAGCATTTTGTGTTTGTCTGTGGGATGTTAACATTTCTGTCTCCCTGCACGGGGGGGGGGGGGGGGGGGGGATTCTCGCTGCATGGACATTAATGTAGCAGCCAGTCCCGTCCACCCTTGTATTACAGAATTCCCGACAGTGAGGGGGGGGGGGGGGGGGGGTGGATTATGTCTTTATTTCATTAATTTAGCACCCAGTCGCGTCCCTTTGTACACAAGAGAGAATTCCGGTCAGCGGTGGAGTGAGGGGGGGGGGGGGGAGGGGTGTCTGAGTGAAGTTAAACCTAGCCCGTCCTCTTGCACAAAGAGGTGTCGTGCGCTGCATAATGTAGCAGCCAGCCCCGTCCACTTGCCCCCAATATGTTTCTGCAACCTCTCCTCCTCCTCCCCTCGCCCCCCCCCCCCCCCCCCCCCCCCCCCCCCCCCCCCCCCCCCCCCCCCCCGAGTACAAAAAACACGTTCTCCAAGCCCCGGATCCTGGGCTCTTTACACCTGAGTTGGGGGGGCGAGAGGGAATTTGGGGGGGGGGGGGGAGCATAATTGGGAGGATGCTTGCGAGACTCAGGGGTCACGACACTCGAGGCTTTCCAGCTCATCGATGGTAGGGTTGCAGAGCCGGGGGAGACTGTGATGCGGAAAATTGATCACATCACCGGGAAGGTGAGAACATGAAAATGAGTTTCCCCCGACCCCCCCCCCCCCCCCCCCCCCCCCCACACCCCCCCCCCCCCCCCCCCCCCCCCCCCCCCCCCCCCCCCCCCCCCCCCCCCCCCCCCCCCCCCCATCGCGCCGACCCCCATATAAAACAAACCGAAGGAACATTCAAACAAACCTTTAACACACTAAAAAATAACAAAAATAATGAAAAACGAACAGACTGCCGGATCTGTTAATATCTAGATGAGGAACGGTGGATATTTTAGACTGGACATTATTTTTTTAACATTTTATCAAGCCGATTAATCTACAAACCTGTACGTCTTTGGAGTGTGGGGGGGAACGAAGATCTCGGAGAAAACCCCCGCAGGTCACAGTGAGAAACGGACAAACTCCACACAGACAGCACCCGGGTCTCTGCCGCTGCATTTTCGCTGTGACGGCAAGCAACTCTCCGCTGCGCCACCGTGACGTGAATAGCCAAGAGTGAAGAGTGTTTGACTCTCATATGTCCCAGATGGAGCAATTACACTCTAACCTGCTGCAGCACAACAGGTGCAGGAGGGAGGCCATTCGGGCCCTTCGAGCTAGCACCGCCATTCACTTGTGATCATGGCGGATCATCCACAAACTTACACAAAATTCTTAAGAACTTACAAAATTCTTAAGGGGTTTGGGACAGGCTAGATGCAGGAAGATTGTTCCCGATGTTGGGGGAAGTCCAGGACAAGGGGGTTCACAGCTTAAGGATAAGGGGGAAATCCTTTAAGACCGAGATGAGAAGACTTTCTTCACACAGAGAGTGGTGAGTCTCTGGAACTCTCTGCCACAGAGGGTAGTTGAGGCCATTTCATTGGCTATATTTAAGAGTGAGTTGGGATGTGGCCCTTGTGGCTAAGGGGATCAGAGGGTATGGAGAGAAGGGCAGGTACGGGAATACTGAGTTGGATGATCAGCCATGATCTTATTGAATGGCGGTGCAGCTCGAAGGGGCTGAATGGCCTACTCCTGCACCTATTTCTATGTTTCTATGTTTCTAATCAGTGCCCCGGTTCCTGCCTTCTCCCCATTTGTCCAAGTGTCTTTTACGAGAAGTAACTATTTTTCTCTCTGTAGCTTCCTTTGGCCCAGCTCGTTCCTGATACCGACTACTCTCTGGTAGTGAAAAAGTAACCCCTGAGGTCCTCTTAAATCTCCCCCTCTCACTTTAACCCTGTCCTCTAGTTTCAGGCACCAACTATTGGAAGGGTCGGGGGACTCTCCTTCACACATATGGGTAAAGGCGACCCAAAGCATTTGACCAGTCCACGTTCCCACTGATGCTGCCTGTCCCGCTGAGTGACTCCAGCACTCTGTGTCTTGTGTAGATCGGCAGCTGCCGTTTTGCTTGATTCCACAAACTGCTTCTCACCTCTCACAGTGTCGAGGCGCCGCTCGATGTTCTCGCTCCCGGTCCTCACCCCCTCACGTCGTCTCACAAAGTGGCGAAAGGTGGAAGCTCTGCTGTGTGAGTGACCTGCTCCCTGCCCAGTGTGTCTTTATGTCCTCCCACTCCCCCTCTCTCCCCTCCCCTTCCATCCCATCCCATCCTCTTACCCGCCCCTCCCCCTCCCCTCTCCTCCCTCTCTCTCCTCTCTCTCTCCCCTATCCTCCTCTCCTCTCCTCCCCTCTCCTCTCCTCTCCTCCCCTCCCCTCCTCTCTCCTCCCCTCCTCTCCTTCTCACCCCTCTCCATCTCTCCTCTCCTAGCCCCTCTTCTCTCCTCCTATCTCCTCCCCTCCCCCCTCCTCTCCCCCCCCTCCCCCCCCCATACCCCGGGTAAGCGGCGAGTTAAGTGTTAAGGAATCAGCCTCCCTGGCATCAGCGGTTGTATACACATCAATTAGACTTGTTTGTTAAAGAAGGAACGGCTGATGCTGGAAAATCGAGGGTACACAAAATGCTGGAGAAAATCAGCGGGTGAGGCAGCATCGATGGAGCGAAGGAGATGTGTAACGTTTCAGGCCGAAACCCTTCTTCAGACTGAAACGTCGCCTATCTCCTTCGCTCCATAGATGCTGCTGCACCCACTTACACTTGTTTGCCCAGTAAAGTGCCGGAGAGGATATCGGGCAGGAAGCGCCGAGTCTCGGCTCCACCGTCCTGCCACTTTCACTCAGGAGTTGAGAGAGTGTTTGCAAACATCCCAAACAGCAACTGCGGAATCTGGAGCAAAAATAAATAATCACAGTGAAATACCGAGTGTCAGGCGGAGGGACTCAGAAGGTCAGGCAGCATCTTCTGAAGAAGGGTCTCCGCCAAAACCTCACCTATCCATGTTCTCCACAGATGCTGCCTGACCCGCTGAGTTACTCCAGCACTCTGTGTCTGTCTTTGAGTATAAGAGTCAGGAAGTCATGACACAGCTTCGTTGGACGTTGGTCCGGCCGCATTTAGAGTATTGAGGTGTGAAGGTTAAATTTAATACGCTTTACCTATATGCTCGATTAAAAGCTAAGCGTTGAAATGTTACTGCTTGACCTACGCTCTAAATTAAGAGTTGAGCATAGAGACATTATACAATTAGAATTGAGGAACTAGATGCAACTTGCAAGGCTCATTTAATGACTTCATGATGCGAGCTACAAGCAAAGGCTAAGTTTGGACCAACTGAGCCGTACTGTTAGTCTATGGGGGGAAACATCTGTATAGATACACAGTTAATATGGGAAGTAACTGGAGAAAGGAGAAGTGCAGAAGGTGATCGTGTCTAGAGGGCGGGTCGTCAGTGCAACATGTCTAAGAATTGTGATCGCCGGTGGTGAGTATGTGGACAGTTGTAGTTAAGCCAGTAACTGACCTCATGGCCATCTGTGCATCTGTTATTGTAAAATACCATAAGCCTTACTCTTGACCGCTTGCATATGTAATCGAACTCGTTCACATTAAGCACTTCTCGTGTTTATATGTATAAATATGCAGCTCACCCCCTCCATAATGAGCGGGTCTTAGAGCGACAACCAGTATGTAACCATACTGACTGTACCTCCCCCCCCCCCCCCCCCCCCCCCCCCCCCCCCCCCCCCCCCCCCCCCCCCCCCCCCCCCCCCCCCCCCCCCCCCTGCTCCCGGTACCGTAATAAAGAATGATTTGTTTCTGAATTTGTTTGGTGTACTCTGTTACTTCTAACAACCCTTTACAGCGGGTCGCCCCATTGCAGGAAGTATGTAGGGGCTTTGGAAAAGGGGCAGAGGAGATTCACCAGAATGAGGTCTGGATTGGAGGCTATTGGCTGCAGGGAGAGGTTGGACAGACTCGGGTTGTTTTCTCTGGAACGTCAGAGGCTGAGGAGAGACCTGATAGAAGTATATAAAGTTATGAGAGGCAAAGGTAGGGTAGACAGTCAGAATGTAAGCAACTATAGGTGGGGCGGCACGGTGGCGCTGCAGTGGAGTCGCTGCCTCACAGCGTCAGGGACACGGGTTCGATCCTGACCACGGATGCTGTCTGTACGGAGTTTGTACGTTCTCCCCGTGACCCGCGTGGGTTTTCTCCGGGTGCACACGAAGTGCTGGTGTAACTCAGCGAGTCAGGCAGCATCTCTGGAGAGAAGGACTGGGCGACGTTTCGGGTCGAGACACTTCTTCAGACTCAAACTTTCTCTGGGTGTTTCTGTTTCCTCCCACACTCCAAAGATGCGCAGATTTGTGGGTTAATTTGGCTCCAGTAAAAAATGTAAATAGTCCCCAGTGTGTGCGTTACTGCTGGTGTACGGGATTGGTAGTTGGCACAGACTCGGTGTGCTGAAGGGCCTGTTTCCGCTATGTATCTTCAAACTAAACTAAACTAAGATGCTAAAGATCGACACAAAATGCTGGAGTGACTCAGCGGGTCAGGCAACATCTCTGGAGAAAATGTGTGGGTGAGGTTTCAAGTCGGGACCCTTCTTCAGCCTGAGTTACAGAGGACACTTAACCTTCAACACCGATGTGGGGGGAAACTGGAGCACCTGGAGAAAACCCACTCGGTCACAAGGAGAAGGTGCAAACCCCACACACACAGCACTGGGGGTCAGGATGGAACCTGGGTCTCCGGCGCCATGAGGCAGCGGCTCTGCCAGCTGTGTCGCTGTGCGTCGCCCCTTGCTTGAGGGGCTGCCACATGCCAGCCATGCATCACGAGCCACGACTCTGATCCTCTCTGCTGGCAACTGTTTTGTACACTCAAGTTGCCTGAAAGGGGCGGCATGGAGGCGCAGCGCTAGAGTTGCTGCCTCATAGAGCCAGAGACCCGATCTCCAACCTGACTACGGAGTTGTACGTTCTCTTCCCCGTGATCGCGTGGGTTTTCTCCGGGAGCACCGGTCTCCCACACTCCTAAGACGTCCCACAGGTTTGTAGGTCAAGATAGACTGGCAAGTGATTCTTACAGGGTTGACAGTGGATGTGCAATGGAAGGTATTTAAAGACTGCATGGATGAACTACAACAATTGTTCATCCCAGTTTGGCAAAAGAATAAATCAGGGAAGGTAGTGCATCCATGGATAACATGGGAAATCAGGGATAGTATAAAAACAAAAGATGAAGCATACAAATTAGCCAGAAAAAGCAGCCTACCAGAGGACTGGGAGAAATTCAGTTCAGCAGAGGAGGGCAAAGGGCTTAATTAGGAAAGGGAAAATAGATTATGAAAGAAAACTGGCAGGGAACATAAAAACTGACTGCAAAAGTTTTTATAGATATGTGAAGAGAAAGTGATTAGTTAAAACAAATGTAGGTCCCTTGCAGTCAGAAACAGGTGAATTGATCATGGGGAACAAGGACATGGCAGACCAATTGAATAACTACTTTGGTCTGTCTTCACTAAAGAAGACATAAATAATCTGCCGGAAATAGCAGGGGACCGGGGGTCAAATAAGATGGAGGAACTGAGTGAAATCCAGGTTAGCCGAGAAGTGGTGTTGGGTAAATTGAATGGATTTAAAGCCGAGGAGGATGCTAGGAGGCTGCAGGATGACTTGGATAGGCTGGGTGAGTGGGCAAATACATGGCAGATGCAGTATAATGTGGATAAATGTGAGGTTATCCACTTTGGTGGCAAAAACAGGAGGGTAGACTATTATCTTAATGGTGGCAAATTAGGAAAAGGGGAGATACAACGAGACCTGGGTGTCATGGTACACCAGTCATTGAAAGTAGGCATGCAGGTGCAGCAGGCAGTGAAGAAAGCAAATGGTATGTTAGCATTCATAGCGAAAGGATTTGAGTATAGGAGCAGGGAGGTTCTACTGTAGTTGTACAAGGTTTTGGAGAGATCACACCTGGAGTATTGTGTATAGTTTTGGTCTCCAAATCTGAGAAAATACATTCTTGCCATAGAGGGGATACAGAGAAGGTTCACCAGACTGATTCCTGGGATGTCAGGACTTTCATATGAGGAAAGACTGGATAGACTTGGCTTGTACTCGCTAGAATTTAGAAGACTGAGGGGGGATCTTATAGAAACTTACAAAATTCTTAAGGGGTTGGATAGGCTAGATGCAGGAAGATTGTTCTATGTTGGGGAAGTCCAGCATAAGGGGTCACAGTTTAAGGATAAGGGGGAATTCCTTTAGGACCGAGATGAGGAAAACATTTTTCACACAGAGAGTGGTGAGTCGCTGAAATTCTCTGCCACAGAAGGTAGTTGAGGCCAGTTCATTGGCTATATTTAAGAGGGAGTTAGATGTGGCCCTTGTGGCTAAAGGGATCAGGGGGCATGGAGAGAAGGCAGGTACAGGATACTGAGTTGGATGATCAGCCATGATCATATTGAATGGCGGTGCAGGCTCGAAGGGCCGAATGGCCTACTTCTGCACCTATTTTCAATGTTTCTATGTTTCTATGTCAATTGGCTTGGTATAATCAAGGGATATGGGAGGGGGGGGGCAGGGGGGGGTGCGGGGTGGAGCAGGAAATGGGTACTGTTTTTGGATGATCAGCCATGATGATATGTTCGGCCCTTCGAGCAGTGCTGGCTCGAAGGGCGAACGGCCTACCCCTGCACCTACTTTTCTATGTTTCTATAATTGTAAAAATTGTCCCTAGTGTGTGTAGGATAGTGTTAGTGTGCGGGGATCGCTGGTCAGTGCACAAGCTTAGTGGGTCGAAGGGCCTGTTTCCACGTTGTATCATTCTCTGACTCTACGACCGACCATGGAGCACCCGTTCACACTAGTTCTATATTATCCGTTTTTCAGTACTAACCGGCCTCTGCAGTCCCTTGTTTCTAAATCCATTGCATATTGTTTTGGGCTGCTCCTAACCCAAGCTGTGATGCAACCCGACAGCGTGCTCTAAATCTCCCTGTGTCCCTTCAGTGTTTAATGTCACTGCCCCCCAATTCCCAAAGGACCCCACGCACACTTCAGGGTAAACAAAGTTTCCTAAAGTCGGTCCCAAAAGCACGGGATGGATAGCAGAGGAACAGTCATTACATTTATTAGTTCACTGGACCAAGTGGGACCCGTGTGGTCCCGTCCCCTCAATGCGCGGTTGCGGGGGGAGGCAGCCTGCGGAGTCACACACACTAACCACCCCCCCACACACACACACACACGCACACACACACACGCACACACACACACGCACACACACACACACGCACATACATACACACACACACACACACACAGGAGAGGGGGAGGGAGGGGAGAGGAGGAGGGATGGGGGGAGGGGGAGGAGAGAGAAAGAGGAGTCACACTAACCAAACCCCCCCCCCCACACACTCACACACACAAACAGGGGGGGGGGGGGAGGCAGGGGAGAGGAGGAGGGATGGGGGGAGGGGGGGAGATAGAATGATGAGGGGGAGAGAGAGGGGTGAAGGCAGGAAGAGAGTGGGGGAAGGGGGGGAGAGTATGGAGGGGAGAGAGAGAGAGGAGGGGTAGAGGGGGGAGGGGAGGGGATTAGGAAAGGGGAGGGGGAGGAGGTAGTAGGGGGGAGAGGAGATGCGAGAGAGGAGGAGGAGAGGGGGGGGCAGAGTGGAGGGGAGAGAGATGGAGGGAGGAGGGCGGAGAGGGGGGGAGAGAAGGAGGCGCGGTGGAGGAAGGGGGGGGAGAGCAGGAGGGGAGGAGGAGGAGGGGATTCGGACGGAGAGGTGACCTAGCGGGCTGCGAGCGAGCGGGCGAGTGGTCTGCGAGTGGGCGGGCGAGTGAGCTTGCGAGCGGCGAGGTCAGGCGACGTCACTCGCAATGCGTGAACACAGCATGCATCCATTGTGACGTCATAACATAATCAGTCAAAACCAGCGGTTTTATTTTCTAAGTTATTTGAGATTTTTGTACATTTTGATTAATAACGAGAAATAATGCATGAACTTTTGACTTCACAGGATAAATCTCTGCAGGAATATGTAAAAATGTTACCGTTAGGGCGTCGTTTCTTCGAGCAGATGTGATTATACACCATCACACACACACACAATCACACACACACACACATCCAAGATCAGAGTTTTATATTTATAAGGATGAGAACATGAGTGATATCATCGTACAACACATTTTCCATTTGATTGGTTGCGACATGATTTAAGTGCATCAGATCAACTCAACACTGGCAGTTACAACGTAACATTACATGGTGACCAGGTAAACATAGACAGTAGGTGCAGGAGTAGGCCATTCGGCACTTTGAGCCAGCACCGCCATTCAATATGATCATGGCTGATCATCCCCAATCAGTATCCCATTCCTGCTTTCTCCCCATATCCCATGATTCCATTAGCCCTAAGAGCTATATCCAACTCTCTCTTGAATACATCCAGTGAATTGGCCTCCACTGCCATCTGTGGCAGAGAAATTCCACAGATTCACAACTCTCCGGGTGAAAAATATTCTCCTCATCTCCGTCCTAAATGGCCTGCGCCTTATTCTTACACTGTGACCCCTGGTTCTGGACTCCCCCAACACGGGGAACATTTTTTTCCTGCATCTAGCCTGTCTAATCCCTTAAGAATTCCTTCATTCTCCTCAATCCCAAACCAACTTCTCTTCCATTGACTCCATCTACACCTCACGCTACCTCGGCAAGGCCAGCAGCATAATCCAGGACTAGTCTCACCCCGGCCACTCCTTCTCCCATCAGGCAAGAGGTACAGAAGTGTGAAAACGCACACCTCCAGATTCAGGGACAGTTTCTTCCCGGCTGTTATCAGGCAACTGAACCATCCTATCACCAACTAGAGAGTGGTCCTGAATTACCAACTGCCTCACAGGAGATCCTCGGACTATCTTTAATCGGACTTTACTGCACTTTATCTGGTGCTAAACGTTATTCCCTTATCCTGTATCTGTACAGCGTGGATGCCCTGATTGTAATCATGTATAGTCTTTCCGCTAACTGGATAGCACGCAACAAAATGCTTATTATTATACTTTGGTGGACGTGACAATAAACTAAACTCAACGAAACAAACTCTGGAATTCCTTCTTCTCTACAATGCTCCTCAAAAGTCTATTTCATATCTGAATATTTCCCTGTTCACATTAGTTCTGTGTTATCCCACTTTCTCATCCACTCCCTACACACTAGGGGGCAATTTACAGAGGGGCAATTAAGCTACAACCCCGCACGTCTTTTGGATGTGGGATGAAACCGGAGGCAACCCACGCGGGGTCACAGGAAAGAACGTGCAAACTCTACACAGAAGGCACCCGTAGTCGGGATCGAACCCGGGTCTCTGGCGCTGTGAGGCAGCGACTACTACTGTTGTGCCACTGTACCAGCCCTGGCGGGTGTAAGGCGGGTCCTCACATGGAACATAGAACAGTACAGCACAGGAACAGGCCCTTCGGCCCACAATGTCCTGGCTGCACATAATGCTGGGCTAAAACTAATCTCCTCTGTCTGCTCGTGATCCACACCCCTCCATTCCCTGCGAATCCGACTAAAAGCCTCTTGAATGTCACTATCGTATCTGCCTCCACCACCACCCCTGGCAGCGGGTTCCAGGATCCCACCACCCTCCATGTGTGTAACAAACTTGCCCCGCACATCGTAGTTTAATTTACTTTAGTTTAGAGATACAGCGTGGGAAACAGGCCCTTCTGCCCACCGGGTCCGCGCCGACCAGCGATCCAGACACATCAACACTACCCGACACCCACCAAGCCAATCAACCTGCAAACCTGTAACGTCTTTGAAGTGTGGGAGGAAACCGAAGATCTCGCAGAAAACCCACGCAGGTCACGGGGAGAAAGTACAAACTCCGTACAGTCAAGCACCCGTAGTCGGGATGGAACCCACGTCTCCGGCGCTGCATTTGTTGTGAGGCAGCAACTCTGCCGCTGCGCCAACGTGACGGCCTCCTTTAAACGTACGCCACCTGGTAGCGATGTTATAAAACCTAGCTTCAGTGGCGCTGCAGTTCTGCCACTGGCCGTGTGCACGACTTTGGCGACTTTTAGGAGGAGGTGGGGGGGTGCGGGATTAAAATCCAGTTTTCTACTGCCTGTCAGAGGCGGATTTCCTCGGGCTGCTAGCTGCTGAAGAAAAATCGATTGGACTTTCGTTCCCGTTTTTTTAAAAATTCGCGATATAATTTAATAATCAGATTAAAATAAAAAGCGAATTCTAACGCCCGCAATGTGACGGGACAAAACAAAGGGTAAGATTATATTTTACATATAATCTTGCTTCTTGGGATGGCTTTAATCGAATTTAACGTTGCGAAAATGTTATTTGGGCCCAATACGAACCGGCAGTATTATTCCTGCCGATATGGGGTTCAAATTTGCTGCAAATGCAACGTTCCAATCGATCACGTTCCAGAAAATCCCACTCGCAAGATGATTTAAATACTCTTTTTTTTGAACAATCATGTCATAAGAGCATCTAAATCGTCTATATTTTGTGTTATTGTCTACCCATAGTCAATATTTTTATACTAAATATCAGTTTGAGTCTCATGTATTGTGCAAAAAAATAATAATTTTGATTATATTGGGAGTGGATGTTTCTGGATTAATTTATGGGAATTAAACATTAAATTCCTTCCATCTGGAATATGAATTTGTGACAGTGAGATTTAAAAATCATGTTGTATTGTGAATTCCTGTGTGAATGGGATGAGTTTGTTATTTGGATACTTAGGCTATTTAAACAAATTATCCTTTTCTTAAGTAATGGAATCTACAAGACATTCTTAATGGGAAAGTAGTGGGCAGAAAGGCATGTCATGCGTGGTTTGAAGAGCAAACACTTGTAGGTTACAATGCCAAAATTGAAAAGTTGAGAAAAACAAGGTGTACAGAGTTGCTTATTGGTTACAATCTGAGGAGTATGATGATGCAACTGATTATGGTATGCCAATGCACCAGCTCACAGCTGATCTTCTCCATAAAGACTTGGCCTATTGCTAGAAATTGTAATTTATTTACATATCTGTTATGGACTTACAGCATATTATACAATAATATTAAAGTTCTGATTTTGAGAATATCACATATTTGAATTTTCAAGGCTGTCTGGGTGTTTATTACTATTTCCGTCACAACAGTCAATTTTGTAATTAGCTACAATTAGGTAATTAACTAATTATATGCTTTAATTTCAGGTCATCCAAATAAGATGATTTATATTTGTTTCAGAATGCTTCAATCTATAATAACTGAAAATTTAATTCAGTTCTCTTAATTTTTAAGAAAGTTATGGGCATTTGACTGTCCTCGATCACAGCTTTTATGTTAAGTCAATGGAAAAGCAATAGGGAACAAGATGCTAATTTCCGGGTATGAAAATGGCCATAACTTTTTTAATACTGAAGATATGAAAGTGAATTAGGTGTCAAATTAAACTTATTTTTATGCTTTGTCTGATGGGATAAATTGAGGCTTGATTTTTTAAATCTCAAAATTTTGTAACATTGCTACATCTCGCCTCAAAGAAGTGCCATCTCAGTATTTGACATTTCCACCCTGACGGTTGTGGCTGTCCAGCCTGGTCTACCAGAATCCGTTGGCCAATTGGCCAGTTTACAAGTCATAGGAGTAGAATTAGGCCATTCGGCCCTACGAGTCTAATACACCCATTCAATCATTGCTGATCTCTGCCTCCTAATCCCATTTGCCTGCCTTCTCCCCATAACCCTTGACACCAGTTCTAATCAAGAATTTGTATATGCCTGCCTTAAAAATATCCACTGACTTGATCTCCACAGCCCTCTGTGGCAAGGAGTAGATCAAACATCATCCCACTTCTGATATGATAAAAAATAGAAAATAAGCAATGTTCTGCTCGGGAACTGTTGAATGGCCTGAGGAACGCAGAGCTATTAAACCCACCAATGTTAGTCTTCTCACATACGGGGGAAGCGAGTGGATACGGTGGGCAGTGTGAAGCTACGGTGCCACGTAGGGGATGAAACACACAGGTTGCCGTTCTACGTGGTCCACCGCAATGTTATTCCACTTTTAGGCTGTGATGCTGCAGAGATATGGGACTGGCTACCGTCAGCAATACTGTTTGATCTACAATGAGTTCTACAGATTCACCACCCTCTGCCTAAAGAAGTTCCTCTTCACCTCCTTTCTAAAAGAGCGCCCTTCAATTCTGAGGATCTTGTGACCTCTGGTCCTAGACTCTCTCCCACCCACCAGTGGAAACATCCTCTCCTCATCCACTCTATCCAGGCCTTTCACCGCTGTGTATGTTCAGCGGTCTTCTCTCCAGCGTGGAGATGGGGGTGTTGTGGGTGACGGAGGAGTCCCTGAGGGTGGCTTGTGACCGGCGCCTGGCGACGGACTGGGAGTAGAGCTCTCGGGCTTTGTTGCGGAACTGCCGGCCCACCATGACATACAGCACGGGGTTGATGCAGCTGTTGGTGCAGCCCAGGAAGGTGGCAATCTGGTTGCCGTTGGCCAGCGCATTCGCCCACCCGCATCCCCGCAGGATATCGGCCTTGTAGAAGAGGCTGAGGACTCGGAAGACCAGGAAGGGGACCCAGCAGACCAGGAAGGCCAGGAGCACCACCAGGATGAGAGTGGCCGCCCTGCTCTCCTTGCGGACTGCTTGAAGACCTGCATCCGGTCGTTCCTCAGCACGCCCAGGATCCTGGTGGTGAAGAAGGTGAGGGCCAGGCCGGGGATCAGGAAGGCCGCCACCAGTAAGACGATATCTGAGTTGCGATGCCAGCTCGGCTCGGGATACTTGAGCAGGCAGGCGGAGATGTTGAGGTGGGACACATGGACCACCCGACGGTAGATGAAGGCGGGGCTGCTCATCACCAGGCTGAAGACCCAGATGAGGCAGCAGTTGATCTTGGCGCAGGAACGGGTGCGGATGCGGCCGGGGTTGAGGACCTTGACCAGGGCCAGGTAGCGGTCCACACTGACCATCACCAGGAAGTAGATGCTGCTCCACAGGTTCATGTAGATGGTCAGGTTGACACAACGGCACAGCAGCTCTCCAAAGGGCCAGGCGAAGCGCTGGGCGATGTTGAACGCCCAGAAGGGGAGGCAGGTGAGCAGGAGGAGGTCGGCACCCGCCAGGTTGACCAGGTAGATCTCGGGCACCGTGCAGCGGTTCTTGTGCAGGCAGAGCACCAGCAGCACAAAGATGTTGCCCAGCAGGCCGGTCACGCACACCACCATGATGTAGGTGGGCAGGAAGGTGTAGAGCCAGCCCCAGAACACACCCTCCGGGCACGAGGTGACGTTCAGGGCCTCGCTGAGGTTGAGAGACGCCATCGCTTGTCGGAGATGGATGGGAAACCTGAGGGCAGGGAATAGTCACTGAGTCATGGAGTCATAGAATCATATTGTCATAGGGTCATAACATCAACTCGCCCACACCGGCCAACAATGTCCCAGCTGCACTAGTCCCACCTGCCTGCTCTTGGTCCGTAATCCGCCAAAACTGTCCTATCCATGTACTTGTCCAACTGTTTCTTAAACGATGGGATAGTCCCATCCTCACGCGCTGTGTTTTTTTAAGTGTCGCAACATTTTTTTGTTGACACGATCAAAATCTTTTGGTGACACTTTTTGGCAGTCACCCAAGAAATCGCCAAGTGGGACAGGCCCTTAAGACGTTAGTGAGACCGCATTTAGAATATTGTGTTCAGTTCTGGGCACCATGTTGTAGGAAAGACTAGATTAAGTGGGATCAGTTGGGTCCCAGCATCGTACAGGAGGGCTGGTTCCCCAACGCAATATTCCACATCTCCACCAATTCCAATATTTGTGACCAGTGGGAGGGCGGCTTTCTGGAGCGCAAGTATGATTGTTGTGGGCTGAAGGGAATTGTTTCCAGAGGGCTAGTATGGACATTGTTGGCCGAATGGATTCTTGGGCTGGCGGCTCAGCCACTCAAGCCTGTTGTGCTGGCAGCTCACTCACTCACGGCTGGTGGGCTGGCAGTTGACTCACGGCTATTCTTTGATATTCCATTTCTAGCAGGGTGCAAGGCCACCAATTTCAAGTGCAGTTTCATACATTTCAAACAGGGTGCAAGGCCACTAAAGACAGCGAGTGGTGACCTCTCCCTGCTCCATCTTGCAGAGACTGAGCCAGTCCACACTTCTGGGTTTTATAGTCCCTCCCCCTCCCACCAGAAGGGGCGTGTCCTTCATGGCGTGATTGACAGAAGAGAGAATCTCAACATTTTTTAAATACTAATAATGATCGATGGGAAAAGTCCTCGCACCTGATGAGTAGAGGGGGACTCTGAGTAAGATGGCCAAAAATCACAGCTGTAAGTGGCAGCGGTTTTTCTAAAATCATTATACAGAACAAAAGGAAGTGGTCAAGATTAGACTTTTAGTAATATAGATATTGTCAAGCTTGAAAGGGTTCAGAGAAGATTTACGAGAATGTTGCCAGGACTAGAGGGTGTGAGCTACAGGGAGAGGTTGAGAGGGCTGGGTCTCCATTCCATGGAGCGCAGGAGGATGAGGGGAGATCTTACAGAGGTGTACAAAATCATGAGAGGAATAGATCGGGTAGATGCACAGAGTCTCTTGCCCAGAGTAGGGGAATCGAGGACCAGAGGACACAGGTTCAAGGTGAAGGGGATAAGATTTAATAGGAATCCGAGGGGTAACTTTTTCACACAGAGGGTGGTGGGTGCATGGAACAAGCTGCCAGAGGAGGTAGTTGAGGCTGGGACTATCCCAACGTTTAAGAAACAGTTAGGACAGGTTTGGAGGGATGTGGACCACACGCTGCCCGACCCGCTGAGTTACTCCAGCATTTTGTGTTTGTCTGTGGGATGTTAACATTTCTGTCTCCCTGCACGGGGGGGGGGGGGGGGGGGGGGATTCTCGCTGCATGACATTAATGTAGCAGCCAGTCCCGTCCACCCTTGTATACAGAATTCCCGACAGTGGGGGGGGGGGGGGGGGTGGATTATGTCTTTCATTAATTTAGCACCCAGTCGCGTCCCTTTGCACACAGAGTTCCGGTCAGCGGTGGAAGGGAGGGGCGGTGTCTGAGTGAAGTTATAACCTAGCCCCGTCCTCTTGCACAAAGAGGGTCGTGCGCTGCATTAATGTAGCAGCCAGCCCCGTCCACTTGCCCCCAATATGTTTCTGCAACTTCCTCTCCTCCCCTCGCCCCCCCACCCCCCCCCCCCCCCCCCCCCCCCCCCCCCCCCCGCGTGTACAAAAAACACTTTCTCCAAGCCCCGGACCTGGGCTCTTTACACCTGAGTTGGGGGGGGGGGGGGGCGGAGGGAATTGGGGGGGGGGGGGGGGGGGGGAGCATAGATTGGGAGGATGCTTGCGAGACTCCAGGGGTCACGACAGTCCGAGGCTTCCAGCTCCATCGATGGTAGGTTGCAGAGCCGGGAGACTGTGATGCGAAAATTGATCACATCACCGGGAAGGTGAGAACATGAAAATGAGTTCCCCCGACCCCCCCCCCCCCCCCCCCCCCCCCCCCCCCCCCCCCCCCCCCCCCCCACACCGACATAAAACAACCGAAGAACATTCAAACAAACCTTTAACACACAAAAAATAACAAAAATAATGAAAAACGAACAGACTGCCGGATCTGTTAATATCTAGATGAGGAACGCTGGACAATTTTAGACTGGACATTATTTTTTAACATTTATCAAGCCAATTAATCTACAAACCTGTACGTCTTTGGAGTGTGGGGGGGAACCGAAGATCTCGGAGAAACCCCCCGCAGGTCACAGTGAGAACGGACAAACTCCACACAGACAGCACCCGGGTCTCTGCTGCTGCATTTTCGCTGTGAGGCAGCAACTCTCCCGCTGCGCCACCGTGACCGTGAATAGCCAAGAGTGAAGAGTGTTTGACTCTCATATGTCCCAGATGGAGCAATTACACTCTAACTTGCTGCAGCACAACAGGTGCAGGAGGAGGCCATTCGGCCCTTCGAGCCAGCACCGCCCATTCACTGTGATCATGGCGGATCATCCACAATCAGTGCCCCGTTCCTGCCTTCTCCCCATTCTGTCCAAGTGTCTTTTACGAGAAGTAACTATTTTCTCTCCTGTAGCTTCCTCTGGCAGCTCGTCCCTGATACCGACTACACTCTGGGTGAAAAAGTAACCCCTGAGGTCCCTCTTAAATCTTCCCCCTCTCACGTTAACCCAGTCCCTCTAGTTTCAGGGCACCAACTATTGGAAGGGTCGGGACCCTCCTTCACACATGTGGGTAAAGGCGACCCAAAGCATTTGACCAGTCCACGTTCCCCACAGATGCTGCCTGTCCCGCTGAGTGACTCCAGCACTCTGTGTCTTGTGTAGATCGGCAGCTGCCGTTGCTTGATTCCACAAACTGCTTCTCACCTCTCACAGTGTCGAGGCGCCGCTCGATGTTCTCGCTCCCGGTCCTCACCCTCCCTCACGTCGTCTCACAAAGTGGCGAAAGGTGGAAGCTCCTGCCTGTGTGTGTGACCCTGCTCCCTGCCCAGTGTGTCTTTATGTCCTCCCACTCCCCCTCTCTCCCCTCCCCTTCCAGCCCATCCCATCCTCTACCCGCCCCTCCCTCTCCCTCTCTCCTCTCCTCTCTCCTCTCCTCCCCTCTCTCCTTTCCTCTCCTCCCCTCCTCCCTCTTCTCCCCTCTCCATCTATCCTCTCCTAGCCCTCTTCTCTCCTCCTATCTCCTCCCCTCCCCTCCCCCTCCTCCTCCCCCCCCCCCCCCCCCATCCCCCGGGCAAGCGGCGAGTTAAGTGTTGTCTCCACATCCAAATATTGAACCCAGGAATCAGCCTCCCGGTTGTCAGCGGACGAGCACGGGCTGTGAGTGTGCGCAGGAGCCACGCCTGGCATCAGCGGTTGTATACACATCAATTACACTTGTTTGCCCAGTAAAGTGCCGGAGAGGATATCGGGCAGGAAGCGCCGAGTCTCGGCTCCACCGTCCTGCCATTTCACTCCGGAGTTGAGAGAGTGTTTGCAAACATCCCAAACAGCAACTGCGGAATCTGGAGAAAAAAAATATTCACAGTGAAAAACCGAGTGTCAGGCGGGGGGACTCAGAAGGTCAGGCAGCATCTTGTGAAGAAGGGTCTCCGCCCAAAACCTCACCTATCCATGTTCTCCACAGATGCTGCCTGACCCGCTGAGTTACTCCAGCACTCTGTGAAACGTCACCTATCCAAGCTTGGTGGGCCGAAGGGCCTGTTTGCACGGTGTATCTCTAAAACTAAACTAAGCTAAAAATTTGCACAGGAAATGCAATTAGTACAGGTCAGGATCTTTCTTCAAAGTCCCGTCATATCAGTCCATTGTCTGACTAAGTGAACACCATTCAGGCTTCCTCTTTACACAGTCCGGCTGCTTCAGACGACCCAGCATCCCAGACCTGATGGGTCCCCAGTGTGTGTCCCTTACTCACCGAGCCTCAGTGTTGCTTCACCCATTCCCCACAGTCCGGAAATCCTCAGTCAACATTCCCAACACGGAAGGCGGCAAGATTCCGGGAAGACTTTCTCGGAGGTGATGGTCTTGTAGCAGCACTGGTGGAACATGGAGCAGTGCAGCACAGAAACAGGCCATTCGGCCCGCAGTGTCCGTGCTGCCCCTGATGCCAGGTCATAGAGTCACACGGCGTGGAAACAGGCCCTTTGGCCCAACTAGCCCACACCGGCCAACCTGTCCCTCCTGCCTGCGCTTGGTCCACATCCCTCCAGACCTGTCCTGTCCATGTACCTGTCTAACTGTTTCTTATACGATGGGATAGTCCCAGCCTCAACTACCTCCTCTGGCAGCTTGTTCCATACACCCACCACCCTTTGTGTGAAAAAGTTACCCCTCAGATTCCGATTAAATCTTTCCTCCTTCACCTTGAAGCTATGTCCTCTGGTCCTCGATTCCCCTACTCTGGGCAAGAGACCCTGTGCGTCTACCCGATCTATTCCTCTCATGATTCTATACACCCCTGGCCCATAACCCTCTAAACCGATCCTATCCACGTACCTGTATTAGGTGTCTTTTAGTTTTTAGTTTAGTTCAGAGATACAGTGCAGAAACAGGCCCTTCATCCTATCGAATCTGCGCCTACCAGCGATCCCCGCACACTAACACTATCCTTCACACTCTAGGGACTATTTACAAATTTTACAGAAGCCAATTAACCTACAAACCTGGACGTCTTTGGAGTGTGGGGGGAAACCGGAGCACCCGGAGATTTGTCCAGTAAAGTGATGGAGAGGATATCGGGCAGGAAGCGCCGAGTCCCGGCTCCACTGTCCTGCAAAAAAATAATTACAGTAAAATATCGAGTGTCAGGCGGAGGGACTCAAAAGGACAGGCAGCATTTTCTGAAGAAAGGTCTCCATCCCAAAAGTTGCCTATCCATATTCACCACAGATGCTGCCTGACCCACTGAGTTACTCCAGCACTCTGTGAAACGTCACCTATCCATGTTCACCACAGATGCTGCCTGACCCGCTGAGTTACTCCAGCACTCTGTGAAACGTCACCTATCCATGTTCACCACAGATGCTGCCTGACCCACTGAGTTACTCCAGCACTCTGTGAAACGTCACCTATCCATGTTTCACCACAGCTGCTGCCTGACCCCTGAGTTACTCCAGCACTCTCGTGAAACGTCACCTATCCATGTTCACCACAGATGCTGCCTGACCCGCTGAGTTACTCCAGCACTCTGTGAAACGTCACCTATCCATGTTCTCCACAGGTTCTGCCTGACCCGCTGAGTTACTCCAGCACTCTGTGAAACGTCACCTATCCATGTTCTCCGCAGCTGCTGCCTGACCCTGTGGTGGAAGAGATGCTGGAGTCAATTATAAAAGATGAGATAGCCGAACATTTGTTTAGCAGTAACAGGATCGGTCCGAGTCAGCATGGATTTCCGAAGGGGAAATCATGCTTGACTAATCTTATGGAATTTTTTGAAGATGTAACTAGGAAAATGGACAAGGGAGAGCCAGTGGATGTAGTGTACCTGGACTTTCGGAAAGCATTTGATAAGGTCCCACATAGTGGGCAATTTTAGAGCACTAGGTATTGGGGGTAGAGTGCTGACATAGATAGAGAAGTGGTTGTCAGACAGGAAACAAAGAGTAGACGTTAACGGGTCCCTTGCAGAATGACAGGCAGTGTCTAGTGAGGTACCACAAGGCTCGGTGCTGGGACCGCACCTATTTACAATATACATCAATGATTTGGATGAAGGGATTCAAAGTAACATTAGCAAATTTGCAGATGACACAAAGCTGGGTGGCAGTGTGAACTATGAGGAGGATGATATGAGAAGGCAGGGTGAATTGGACAGGTTAGGGGAGTGGGCAGATGCATGAAAGATGAAGTTTAATGGGGATAAATGTGAGGTTATCCACTTTGGTAGCAAAAACAGGAAGGCAGATTACTATCTAAATGGCGTCAAGTTGGGAAAAGGGGAAGTACAACGGGATCTGGGGGTCCTTGTTCATCAGTACATGAAAGTATGCATGCAGGTACAGCAGGCAGTGAAGAAAGCGAATGGCATGTTGGCCTTTATAACAAGAGGAATCGAATATAGGGGCAAAGAGGTCCTTCTGCAGTTGTACAGAGCCCTAGTGAGACCACACCTGGAGCATTGTGTGCGAAGGGCCGAACGGCCTCTTCCTACACCTATAATATTCTATGTTTCTACAATTGTAAAAACTGTCCCTAGTGTGTGTTGGATGGTGTTAGTGTGCGGGGATCGCTGGTCAGTGCACAAGATTGGTGGGCCAAAGGGCCTGTTTGCACGGTGTATGTGTAAAACTAAACTAAGCTAAAAATATGCACAGGAAATGCAATTAGTACAGGTCAGAATCTTTCTTCACAGTCCTGTCATATCAGCCCATTGTCTGAACACCATTCAGGCTTCCACTTTAGACTTCCCAGCATCCCAGACCTGATGGGTCCCCAGTGTGTGTCCCTTACTCACCGAGCCTCAGTGTTGCTTCACCCATTCCCCACAGTCCGGAAAACCTCAGTCAACATTCCCAACACGGAAGGCGGCAAGATTCTGGGAAGACTTTCTCGGAAGTAATGTCCTTGTAGCAGCACTGGTGGAACATGGAGCAGTACAGCACAGAAACAGGCCATTCGGCCCGCAGTGTCCGTGCTGCACCTGATGCCAGGTCATAGAGTCACACGGTGTGGAAACAGGCCCTTCGGCCTGACTTGCCCACACCGGCCAACATGTCCCAGCAACACTAGTCCCTCCTGCCTGCGCTTGGTCCATATCCCTCCAGACCTGTCCTATCCATGTACCTGCCTAACTGTTTCTTAAATGATGGGATAGTCCAAGGTCGCCCCGTAAACAGAAGGCTCGAGCACCTGACTGCGGGAGAACAAAGAAGGGAAGAGATTGAACTTTTTTTCACCTTCCATCACAGTGAGGAACACCTGGAGGGGGGAGGGTGCCTGGAACATGCTGCCAGGGGTGGTGGTGGAGGCAGATACGATAGTGACATTCAAGAGGCTTTTAGTTGCATTCGCAGGGAACGGAGGGGTGTGGATCACGAGCAGATAGAGGAGATTAGTTTTAGCCCAGCATTATGTGCAGCCCGGATATTGTGGGCCGAAGGGCCTGTTCCTGTGCTGTACTGTTCTATGTTCCATGTGAGGACCCGCCTTACACCCGCCAGGGCTGGCACAGTGGCACAACAGTAGTAGTCGCTGCCTCACATCGCACAGTGACCCGGGTTCGATCCCGACAATGGGTGCCGTCTGTGTGGAGTTTGCACGTTCTTCCTGTGACCGCGTGGGTTGCCTCCGGGTGCTCCGGTTTCATCCCACATCCAAAAGACGAGCTGGTTTGTAGCTTAATTACCCCTCTGTAAATTGCCCCCTAGTGTGTAGGGAGTGGATGAGAAAGTGGGATGACATGGAACGAGTGTGAACAGGGAAATATTCATACATGAAATAGACTTTTGAGGAGCATTGTAGAGAAGAAGGAATTCCAGAGTTTGTTTTGTTGAGTTTAGTTTATTGTCACGGCCACCAAGGGACAATAAAAAGCATTTTGTTGAGTGCTCTCCAGTTAGCGGAAAGACAATACATGATTACAATTGAGCCATCCACAGTGTACAGATACAGGATAAGGGAATAACGTTTAGTGCCAGATAAAGCCCAGTAAAGTCCGATTAAAGATAGTCCGAGGATCTCCTGTGAGGCAGTTGGTCATTCTAGACCACTCTCTAGTTGGTGATAGGATGGTTCCAGAATCTGGAGGTGTGCGTTTTCACACCTCTTTCTTTCTTTTAAAATCTTTTTATTCATTTTTCCAAAAAAAAACATAACAGTGATATTGATACATAGGGATCAGGATTACATTAATAACAAATGTAACCTAAATATAAATCCAGTGTCAAAATACATATTGGGTATAGACCTCCCAGTCTCTATGTAAACATAGAAACATATTCAATAGATGCAGGAGTAGGCCATTCGGCCCTTCGAGCCTGCACCGCCATTCAATGTGATCATGGCTGATCATCCAACTCAGTATCCTGTACCTGCCTTCTCTCCATGCCCCTGATCCCTTTAGCCACAAGGGCCACATCTAACTCCCTCTTAAATATAGCCAAAGAACTGGCCTCAACTACCTCTGTGGCAGAGAATTCCAGAGACTCACCACTCTCTGTGTGAAAAATGTTTTCCTCATCTCAGTCCTAAAGGAATTCCCCCTTATTCTTAGACTGTGACCCCTTGTTCTGGACCTCCCCAACATCGGGAACAATCTTCCTGCATCTAGCCTGTCCAACCCCTTAAGAATTTTGTAAGTTTCTATAAGATCCCCCCTCAGTCTTCTAAATTCTAGCGAGTACAAGCCAAGTCTATCCAGTCTTTCCTCATATGAAAGTCTATATGTAAATATAGATAAACGGTTAAAAGAGAACTTGTATATATTTAGCAAAAAATAATAATAAACTTAAAATTTAAATTTAAAAAAACAGAATCTGGGCTGCAAATAATTTCAACAGTTTACACCCCTGTTTGTCGTCAAATCTGTTCCACCGCATGAAGGTAAAAAATTATTATAACGGCTGGAAAGGGAACATTTTATATCGTGTGAAAATATTGAATAAAGCTTCCCCAAGTCCTATCATATTTAACTGAGGGTTCAATAATGTCACTGCTAATTTTTTCCAAATTTAAACATATCGTTTCAGAGCACCAATGGAGTGTGGTCGGAGGGTTAGAGTCCTTCCATTTAAATAAAATAGATCTTCTGGCAATTAATATAGTAAAAGCAATCAGCCGACGGGCTGAACGGAACAGATGAATAGAATCTAACATTGGTAGCCCAATAAAAGCAGTAATAGGATGTAAATCAGTACCTAAAACTACAGAAAATGTATTTCCAATATTTTTCCAGAAGTGGGCAAGACCAAAACATATGATTCAGCAAAGCCACTTCAGAATTACATCTATCACAAGTAGGATTTATACGACCATAAAAACTAGCTAACTTATCTTTTGACACACGTGCTCTGTGAACCACCTTAAATTGTATCAGAGCGTGTCTTGCACACATTGAAGAGGTATTGACTAATTGAAGAATCCTCTCCCATTTCTCTATAGGTAAAGAAATTTGAAGTTCTCTTTCCCAATCATTCTTAATTTTATCAATGTACCTACTTGTACTTTCAAAATCAACTCATAAATAGTCGTTATTAAACCTTTCTGATAAGGGATAACATGAGCCCTGGCATCAGGAGTCAGGAAGTAAAACTCCAGAAGATCCTTAAACTACTGGCTGCTGGAATTACGGCTGTTGCCAGGTCAGTGAACAGAGTGGAAATGCCGGAAGAGCTACAGGATGCTCTAGCACTCCTATGTGACACTCAGTATGAGATAAACAGTTACAGGAAGAGTGTCATCCGGCATGCACTGAACCCCAAATGTGCGGGGTTGTGCAGACCCAGCAGTGCACAGCCGCCTACATTTCTATTCGGGGACAACCTGCCTAAACAGGTAAAAGACCTCGATGAAGAGGCAAAGGCAATAGGCATGATCAAAGTGCTGGCTGCCACCAAGTCCTCATACCCGCGGCGACAGTACCCCTAATCATGGAGGTGGGTGGGTCTGGTTGCCTCAGGAACATCAAATGTTTAAACTCCTCACGGGTTGGGGGACGGTTGCACTTGTTTCGGGATGCATGGAGTACTTTAACCTCTGATCCTTTCATACCGCAAAGTATTCAGGGATACAAAATTGAATTTGTTCACAAACTCCCTTCCCCTGTTCAGCATACACCTAGTCGAAAGTTTGTACTGTCACAGAAAGAAAAGACAGAAGGTCATGGCTGAACTCTTAAGACTACATTCAAAGGGGGTAATTGAGAAAACCAAAAGAGAGTCTCATGAGTTTGTATCGAACATCGTCACTAAAAATAAAAAAGACGGCGGATGCCGCGTCATTATTGATTTGACAGAACTGAATACTTTTGTGCAGTATGCCCACTTCAAAATGGAAACCTTTGTCACTGCCAAACAACTTGTTTCCAAGAGATCATGGCTTGCATCGACCTAAAAGGTGCATACTATTCAGTACCAATAGACAAAGATCATCGCAGATATTTTAAATTTGTCTGTATGGTGGCAGCTCTGGCAGTATAAAGCGCTGCCTAATGGATTATCATCAGCACCCACACTGTTTACCAAATTATTAAAACCAGCTTTAGCGTGTCTCAGAAAACAAAAATATATTGTTATGGCATACCTCGATGACATTTTAATCGTGGAGAAAACCTTGGAGTTGGCCAAATTGGCTGTCTCAGCCACTGAGCACTTATTTCAAAAGCTGGGATTTATCATCCATCCAGATAAATCAAAATTTGATGCTTTCTACCACTATGGACTATTTGAGATTCACAATTGACTCTGTTCATATGTCTGTTGCTTTGCCACCAAACAAAGCGTCAGACATGATAGAAGCATGCAACAGCCTTACTAGAATCAGTAAACCATCTATTCGGCAAGTAGCCAGGGTGATTGGGAAGATTGTGGCTGCTTTCCCAGTCACACAATTTGGGCCCTTGCATTACCAAAACCTACAAAGGGCAAAAATAGCAGCACTCAAACACCATGCTGGCCATTTTGACAGGCCAATGCAATTACCAGGGAAAGCAAAATTGGAATTACAATGGTGGATAGACAATGCTCGACATTGCTCTAACCCCATCACAATCACAAATCGCTTGGTTATACTACAAACTGATGCCAGCGCACAAGGCTGGGGAGCAACTAATACCACCTCCAGTTGCGGTGGTTGATGGAATGCACATGAATTAATCCTACTCCTGGCACTGGGAATTAATTATCTAGGAATGCTGGGAGCATTTCATGGACTCCGGGCTTACTGTTCGGACATGCACCATCTGCAAGTACGCTTACAAATTGATAATACCACTGTGGTGGCTTATATCAATCATATGGGTGGAATAAAGTCGATATCTTGTGATGAATTGGTCAATACAATCTGGCACTGGTGCTTAGAAAGGAGCATTTGAATATCAGTCACTTACCTTCCAGGTAGGCTAAATACAGTGGTGGATACCAGGTCACGCAAGTTTAATGACAACACCGAATGGATGTTGGACCGTAAAGTGTTTGCCGATATAGATCAAAGTCAAAAAGTCAAAAGAGTTTATTGCCATGTGTCCCTGACAGGACAATGAAATTCTTTCTTTGTGTAGCACAACCATATAACCATATAACAATTATACCACGGAAACAGGCCCTCTCGGCCCTTCCAGTCCGTGCCGACCATTTGTTTTCCCCTAGTCCCATCTACCTGCACTCAGACCATACCCCTCCATTCCCTTCCCGTCCATAATGTTAAAATCGATCCTGCCTCTACCACTTCTGCTGGAAGCTCATTCCACACAGCCACCACCCTCTGAGTAAAGAAGTTCCCCCTCACGTTACCCCTAAACTTCTGTCCCTTAATTCTCATGTGATGCCCTCTTGTTTGAATCTTCCCTACCCTCAATGGGAAAGGCTTATCCACGTCAACTCTGTCTATCCCTTTCATCATTTTAAAGACCTCAATCAAGTCCCCCCTTAACCTTCTGCGCTCCAAAGAATAAAGACCTAACTTGTTCAACCTTTCTCTGTAACATAGTTGCTGGAACCCAGGCAACATTCCAGTAAATCTCCTCTGTACTCTCTCTATTTTGTTGACATCCTTCCTATAATTAGGCGACCAAAATTGTACACCATACTCCAGAATTGGTCTTACCAAATCCTTGTACAATTTTTACATTACTTCCCTACTCCTATATTCAATGCTCTGATTTATAAAGGCCAGCACACCAAAGGCTTTCTTTACCAACCTATCTACATGCGATTCCACCTTCAGGGATCTATGCACAGTTATTCCTAGATCTCTCTGTTCCACAGCATTCCTCAATTCCCTACAATTTACCATGCACATCCTAAATTTGTCCTGCCAAGATGAAGCACTTCACACTTATCAGCATTAAACTCCATCTGCCATCTTTCAGCCCACTTTTCCAAATGGCCCAAATCTCTCTGTAGATTTTGAAAATCTACTTCATTATCCACAACACCACCTATCTTAGTATCATCTGCATACTTACTTATCCAATTTTCCACCCCATCATCCAGATCATTGATGTACATGACAAACAACAGTGGACCCAACACAGATCCCTGAGGCACCCCACTGGTCACCGGCTTCCAACCTGACAAACAGCCATCCACCATTACTCTCTGACATCTCCCATTCAGCCACTGTTGAATCCATCTTGCTACTCCGCCATTAACACCCAAAGATTGAACCTTCTTAACCAACCTTCCATGGGGAACCTTGTCAAAGGCCTTACTGAAATCCATATAGACAACATCCACTGCTTTACCCTCATCAATGTCCCTAGTAACCGCTTCAAAAAAATCAAAAAGGTTTGTCAAACATGACCTTCCAGGCACAAATCCATGTCGACTGTTCCTGATCAGACCCTGTTTATCCAGATGCTTATATATATTATCTCTAAGTATCCTTTCCATTAATTTGCCCACCACTGACGTCAAACTAACAGGTCTATAATTGCTAGGTTTATTATTTGAACCCTTTTTAAACAATGGAACAACATGCGCAGTACGCCAATCCTCCGGCACTATTCCCGTTTCTAATGACATTTGAAATATTTCTGTCATAGCTCCTGCTATTTCTACACGGAAACGGCTCTGCTTATAAGTCACAAACGTCCTCATCACAGAGTCACCGTGCAAACCATTTCAAGATGGTTAAGGGTGGTATTGGGTGCAGCGGGGGTGGACATTAACGTGTTTAAATCTCACTCAACCATGGCTGCATCCACATCAGCGGCAAGGATGATGGAAATTCCTATGGACCACATCCTTGCAACGGCGGATTGGACAAATGAGAAAACCTTTCAACGGTTTTATAATAAATCCGTGGCCGTTCCCGAGACGTTTGCCGACAGAATATTAAGTTCTGTATTATAATTTTTACCCATAGTAGGGGTATTATTATTTGTTATTGTTAAATAAATCCCTTTTTGATTTCAGCACAGTTTCATGTCTGAAATACGTTAACATACTTCCTCCATTTGTCATTATGGCAGTGTGTTAGCATGGACTCGTTTCCAGGGCATGAAATCACAGAGCTTTGAAACCTTCACGTAGTCACTCACGTGCCTCCGATGAGGGATTACTTGCCCTCCGCTCCCAAACCCTCTATTATAAAGGTCAACTGGTATGCTGGTTCTCTTATCTTACTATGTTAGTCAACGCTGTTATCTGTGATTTCACACCGCTGCTTTGAAGAATGTCGCGCATGCGTGCTGGCGGGGTCTTCACGTAATCCCTCTTCATAACTCCTCATAAAATAAAGATCAAACTTCAAACTGGTAAGTTCTCATTTAATCTTACTATTTATTGGATAGTTCAAAAGACATAAAGCAACCGTCTAAAAACAAATCACAAAAAAATATGAATCACTTCCTCTTCCATAGCAGAAAGGCTTGATCAGTACTAGAGAGTTGAAAGAAAAAATTAGATATGATAGGACTCGATAAGATAAAATCATTCAATCAGAAAATTTATGAAATTGAAACCATATTCGCAATGTGTGCCTTATTATTGGGTTCATCGTATATTTATTCAATCTCGTAATTGTAAAAGGTAACGAGGCCCATAGGATAGAAGCCAATGACAACCCTTGCATAGAATCACGTTCAAGGTTTATCCATCCTGGACATTATCATCCTGGACATCTTCTAAATTTTGTGTCCAAAACGTTAAATAACGAGCATTAACTGCCCAATAATAAAATCTAAGGTTTGACAATGCCAAACCACCATCTTTTTAAAATTTCTGTAAGTATTTTTTACTTAGTCTCGGATTTTTATTCTGACATATATATGAAGAGATTTTTGAATTAATAATATATAAAAAAAAATTAGAAATAAAAACAGGTTGATCTGAAATAAATATAAAAATTTAGGTAGAATAATTATTTTAATAGCACTGATTCGGCCGATTAAGGATAAGGACATTGGTGACCATTTAGTAAACTATTAAGGGTGTAAAATTGGCTTTAAATAGGTTTTGTGTTTCTTGGTAATCTTAATACCTAAATAAGTAAAACATTCAGTGGTCAATCTAAATGGAAACTGTCCATAATTAGAAATTTGATTGTTTAGTGGAATAAGCACACTCTCACTAAGATTTAATTTATAACCAGAAGAACTACTAAATTGGTTAAGTAAAGCCATTATTGCAGGAATAGATTTATCTGGATTAGAAAAGTATAATAACAGATCATCTGCATAGAGAGATAGCTTATATGTCTTATTCCCACGGACAATACCAAAAATATTGGGGGATTCCCTAAGAACCGTGGCCAAAGGTTCCAAAGCAATATAAAACAATAAAGGGCTTCACACTTTTCAAGGTTTTCACACTTCTGTACCTCTTGCCTGATGGGAGAAGGAATGGCCAGAGGTGCGACTCGTCTTTGATGATGCTGCTGGCCTTGCCGAGGTAGCGTGAGGTGTAGATGGAGTCAATGGAAGAGACGTTGGTTTGGGATTGAGGCAAATGAAGGAATTCTTAAGGGATTGGACAGGTTAGATGCAGGAAAAAAATGTTCCCCGCATTGGGGGAGTCCAGAACCAGAGGTCACAGTGTAAGAATAAAGGGCGGGCCATTTAGGACGGAGATGAGGAAAACCTTTTTCACCCAGAGATTTGTGAATCTGTGGAATTCTCTGCCGCAGATGGCAGCGGAGGCCAATTCACTGGATGTATTCAAGAGAGAGTTGGATATGAGTCTTTTATAAAATTCAAAACATTTATTCAATTATTTAAAAAATAATATTACAGTACAATAAAACTAACCAGAACCCACCACCATAATACAATACAAACAAATATCCTTCATAAACTACTATACAGCTATCTTACACTCCTTGTCAAGGATGCATTCAACACCCTGCGGTCCGGAACTCCCCCAGGGTGCCCGTGGACAGGGCGTATTCCCTTTCTAACCCCCACCCGGGCTTGATATGACTCTTAGTAGGGTTAACGGAATCAAGGGATATGAGGAGAAGGCAGGAACGGGGTTCTGATTTAGGATGATCAGCCATGATCATGTTGAATGGCGGTGCTGGCTCGAAGGGCCGAATGGCCTACTCCTGCACCTATTGTCTATGTTTTATGGAGAGAGTCAGAACTGGACCTAGGGTAGAGATTTTTGATTGGAGAAAGGCTAACTTTGAGGGAATGCGTAAGGATTTTAAAGGAGTGAATTGGGACACTTTGTTTCATGGGAAGGATGTAGAAGCGAAATGGAGGACATTTAAAGGGGAAATTGTAAGAGTACAGAATCTTTATGTCCCTGTTAGGTTGAAAGGAAATAGTAAAAATTGGAAAGAGCCATGGTTTTCAAGGGAAATTGGACACTTGTTTCGAAAAAAGAGAGATATCTACAATAATTATAGGAGGCATGGAGTAAATGAGGTGCTAGAGGAGTATAAAGAATGTAAAAAGAATCTTAAGAAATAAATTAGGAAGGCTAAAAGAAGATATGAGGTTGCTTTGGCAAGAAAGATGAAAGTAAACCCAAAGGGTTTCTACAGCTATATTAATAGCAAAAGGATAACGAGGGATAAAATTGGACCATTAGAGAACCAGAATGGACAGCTATCTGCAGAGCCAAAAGAGATGGGGGAGATATTGAACAATTTATTTTCTTCGGTATTCACCAAGGAGAAGGATATTGAACTCGGTGAGTTAAGGGGAAAGAGTAGAGTAGCTATGGAAACTATGAGATTCAAAGAGGAGGAAGTACTGACACTTTTGAAAAATATAAAGGCGGATAAGTCTCCAGGTCCTGACAGGATATTCCCTAGGACATTGAGGGAAGTTAGTGTAGAAATAGCAGGAGCTATGACAGAAATATTTCAAATGTCATTAGAAACGGGAATAGTGCCGGAGGATTGGCGTACTGCGCATGTTGTTCCATTGTTTAAAAAGGGTTCAAAGAATAAACCTAGCAATTATAGACCTATTAGTTTGACGTCAGTGGTGGGCAAATTAATGGAAAGGATACTTAGAGATAATATATATAAGCATCTGGATGGGGCTCATGTTGTCGACCTCCCCGTGGTGAGCCCTGTCAACTGACTTCAGTCAGGCGAACGACAACAAACGGAGACAGCAGCAGCACTGTAGCTTGGCGCCAACCCGAAGCATGCGCCCTTTTTAGGGCGGGCACCTACGGATGTCGAACCGGATGGCATCAACCCTGCTGCGGACTTCTGTTGCCTCAAACGCAAGAAGAAGAAGAAGCATCTGGATAAACAGGGTCTGATCAGGAACAGTCAACATGGATTTGTGCCTGGAAGGTCATGTTTGACAAACCTTTTTGATTTTTTTGAAGCGGTAACTAGGGAAATTGATGAGTGTAAAGCAGTGGATGTTGTCTATATGGATTTCAGTAAGGCCTTTGACAAGGTTCCCCATGGAAAGTTGGTTAAGAAGGTTCAATCTTTGGGTGTTAATGGCGGAGTAGCAAGATGGATTCAACAGTGGCTGAATGGGAGATGTCAGAGAGTAATGGTGGATGGCTGTTTGTCAGGTTGGAAGCCGGTGACCAGTGGGGTGCCTCAGGGATCTGTGTTGGGTCAACTGTTGTTTGTCATGTACATCAATGATCTGGATGATGGGGTGGAAAATTGGATAAGTAAGTATGCAGATGATACTAAGATAGGTGGTGTTGTGGATAATGAAGTAGATTTTCAAAATCTACAGAGAGATTTGGGCCATTTGGAAAAGTGGGCTGAAAGATGGCAGATGGAGTTTAATGCTGATAAGTGTGAAGTGCTACATCTTGGCAGGACAAATCAAAATAGGACGTACATGGTAAATGGTAGGGAATTGAGGAATGCTGTGGAACAGAGGGATCTAGGAATAACTGTGCATAGTTCCCTGAAGGTGGAATCGCATGTAGATAGGGTGGTAAAGAAAGCCTTTGGTGTGCTGGCCTTTATAAATCAGAGCATTGAATATAGTAGTAGGGAAGTAATGTTAAAATTGTACAAGGCATTGGTAAGACCAATTCTGGAGTATGGTGTACAATTTTGGTCGCCTAGTTATAGGAAGGATGTCAACAAAATAGAGAGAGTACAGAGGAGATTTATTAGAATGTTGCCAGGGTTCCAGCAACTATGTTACAGAGAAAGGTTGAACAAGTTAGGTCTTTATTCTTTGGAGCGCAGAAGGTTTAGGGGGACTTGATTGAGGTCTTTAAAATGATGAAAGGGATAGACAGAGTTGACGTGGATACGTTTTTTCCCATTGAGGGTAGGGAAGATTCAAACAAGAGGGCATGACATGAGAATTAAGGGACAGAGGTTTCGGGGTAACGTGAGGGGGAACTTCTTTACTCAGAGGGTGGTGGCTGTGTGGAATCAGCTTCCAGCAGAAGTGGTGGAGGCAGGATCGATTTTAACATTTAAGAGTAAAGTGGATAGGTATATGGACGTGAAGGGAATGGAGGGGTATGGTCTGAGTGCAGGTAGATGGGACTAGGGGAAAACAAATGGTCAGCACGGACTGGAAGGGCCGAGAGGGCCTGTTTCCGTGCTGTAATTGTTATATGGTTATATGGTTATATGGTTTACCTGGTCACCATGTAATGTTACGTTGTAACTGCCAGTGTTGAGTTCATCCGATGCACTTAAATCATGTCGCAACCAATCAAATGGAAATTGTGTTGTACGATGATATCACTTATGTTATCATAAACTAATAAATGTAATGATTGTTCCTCTGCTATTCCTCCCGCGCTTTTGGGACCGACTAAAGGAAACTTTGTTTACTCTGAAGTGTGAGTGGGGTCCTTTGGGAATTGGGGGGCGGTGACATTAAACACTGAAGGGACACAGGGAGATTTAGAGCACGCTGTCGGGTTGCATCACAGCTTGGGTTAGGAGCAGCCCAAGACAATATGCAGTGGATTTAGAAACAAGGGACTGCAGAGGCCAGTTAGTACTGAAAAACGGATAATATAGAACTAGTGTGAACGGGTGATCCATGGTCGGTCGTAGTGTCAGAGAATGATACAACGTGGAAACAGGACCTTCGGCCCAACTTGCCCATACCAGCCAACATGTCCCAGCTACAATCGACCCACCTGCCTGCGCTTGGCCCATATCTCGCCAAACCTGCCCTATCCAGCTATCTGTCTAACTGTTTCTTAAATGATCGAATAGTCCCAGCCTCAACTACCTCCTCTGGCAGCTCGTTCCATACACCCACCACCCTTTGTGTGAAAAAGTTACCCTTCAGATTCAATAGACAATAGGTGCAGGAGTAGACCATTCGGCCCTTCAAGCCAGCACCTTCATTCAATGTGATCATGGCTGATCATCCACAATCAGTACCCCGTTCCTGCCTTCTCCCCATACCGCTTGACTCTGCTATCTCCAAGAACCCTATCTAGCTCTCTCTTGAAAGTATCCAGAGAACCGGCCTCCACCGCCCTCTGAGGCAGAGAATTCCAGAGACTCACAACTCTCTGTGTGAAAAAAGTATTTTCTCACCTCCGTCCTAAATGGCTTACCCATTATTCTTAAACTATGGCCCCCGGTTCTGGACTCCGCCAACATCAGGAACATGTTTCCTGCCTCTAGCGTGTCCGAACCCTTAACAATCTTATATGTTTCAATAAGATTCCCTCTCATCCTGCTCAAGTCTACAGTAAAAGTACTTCCCTTGGAGAATGGGAGGAAACTCGAGCACGCGATGAAAACCCACAGGGGATCAAAGGAAGCATCTGTCTGAGCACCGCCCGCTGTCCCTCCGTGGCAACTTCACTTCAACACTCAAGAGAGAGTTCAATTGTTCTATGTACCGACAAGAACAATGACCTTCTTACTTGCAGCAGCACAACAAGCCTGTGAGTACAGTGGTCATGGGTAACAAACTCAACAAAACAAATCAACAAAGTAAAAATGAAGATTACCCTAAACCTAACGCTAACGAAGAAGGTCTCGACCTGAAACGTCACCCATTCATAGAAACAACATAGAAAATAGGTGCAGGAGGAGTCCATTCGGCCCTTCGAGCCAGCACCGCCATTCATTGTGATCATGGCTGATCGTACGCTATCAATAACCCGTGCCCGCCTTCTCCCCATATCCCTTGACTCCACTATCCCCTAGAGCTCTATCTCTCTCTCTCTTAAATCCATCCAGTGACCTCCACTGCCCTCTGTGGCAGGGAATTCCATAAATTCACAACTCTCTGGGTGAAAACGTTTTTCTCACCTCAGTCTTAAATGACCTCCCATTTATTCTAAGACTGTGGCCCCTGGTTCTGGACTCGCCCAACATTGGGAACATTTTTCCTGCATCTAGCTTGTCCATTATATGTTGTATTCTATAAGAATACCCCTCACCCTTCTAAACTCCAGTGAATACAATACATTCCTTCTCTCCAGAGATGCTGCCTGTCCCGCTGGAGTACTGTGTGCAGTTTTGGTCCGCTAATTTGAGGAAGGACATTCTTGCTATTGAGGGAGTGCAGCATAGGTTCACCAGGTTAATTCCCGGGATGGCGGGACTGGCATATGCTGAGAGAATGGAGCAGCTGGGCTTGTAGACAATAAAAGGCATTCTATTTTATTCTATACTATTCTATACTCTGGAGTTTAGAAGAATGAGAGGGGATCTTATTGAAACATATAAGATTATTAAGGGTTTGGACACGCTATAGGCAGGAAACATGTTTCCGATGTTGGGTGAGTCCAGAACCAGGGGCCACAGTTTAAGAATAAGGGGTAAGCCATTTAGAACTGTGATGAGGAAACACTTTTTCACACAGAGAATTATGAGTCTGTAGAATTCTCTGCCTCAGAGGGCAGTGGAGGCCGGTTCTCTGGATACTTTCAAGAGAGAGCTAGATAGGACTCTTAAAGATAGCGGAGTCAGGGGATATGGGGAGAAGGCAGGAACGGGGTACTGATTGTGGATGATCAGCCATGATCACATTGAATGGCGGTGTTGGCTTGAAGGGCCGAATGGCCTCCTCCTGCACCTATTGTCTATTGAGTTACTCCTGCATTTTGGGTTTATCTTCGGTTTAAACCAGCGTCTGCAGTTCCTTCCTGAACAGATTAAAAGTGCGAGTGCTAAAAGCCTGAAGTCCTTAGTGCAACCATTTATAGTGCATAGTTTTGTCAGTGTTCTGATTCAGATTCACATTCACGTTTATTGTCACACGTACCAATTAAGGTACAGTGATATTTGAGTTACCATACAGCCATACAATTGTAGGGCACATTTGTACCATTGCAGCCTACATATGTAGGGCACAGCAGCCTGATGGTTGTGGGGAGGATGCTGCTCCTGAACCTGGAGCTCACAGTTTTCAGACCCCTGCACCTTCCTCCAGCTGGCAGCAGTGAAATGAGTTACCATTTTCACTCCACTTCGGTACATGTGGCAGTAATGAAACTCAACATCATCCCCCCTGTTATCATGCTTCTGAGCGGACCATCCAGATGGTCATAAGAGCAGAATTAGGCCATTCGGCCCATCAAGTCTACTCCACCATTCAATCATGGCTGATCTATCTCTCCCTCCTAACCCCATTCTCCTGCCTTCTCCCCATAACCCCTGACACTCGGCTTGTACTCACTAGAATTTAGAAGATTGAGGGGGGAATCTTAAAGAAAGTTACAAAATTATTAAGGGGTTGGAGAGGCTAGATGCAGGAAGATTATTCCCTATGTTGGGGGAGTCCAGAACAAGGGGTCACAGTTTAAGGATAAGGGTCTTTTAGGACCGAGATGAGAAAAACATTTTTCACACAGAGAGTGGTGAATCTTTGGAATTCTCTGCCACAGAAGGTAGTTGAAGCCAGTTCATTGGCTATTTTTAAGAGGGAGTCAGATGCGGCCCTTGTGGCTAAGGGGATCAGGAGGTATGGAGAGAAGGTAGGTACAGGATACTGAGTTGGATGATCAGCCATGATCATATTGAATGGCGGTGCAGGCTCGAAGGGCCGAATGGCCTACTCCTGCACCTATTTTCTATGTTGCTATGTTTCTATGTTTCTATGACACCCGTACTAATCAAGAATCTATCTTTGTGCCTTAAATATGTCCACTGACTTGGCCGCCACAGTCGTCTGTGGCAAATAATTCCAGATTCATCACCCTCTGACTATTTTTCCAGCATCTGCAGTTCTTCCATAAATAGTTCTAACCTTTGTAGTGTTTCAGTTCCAGAGACAAAGTCCAATGTCCGCAATTGGGTAGAGGAAAATCGGAGAGTACCCCCATAGCTGAGGAGTGGTTGTCGGCACTGGGCCTGTACTCGCTGGAGTTTAGAAGGATGACGGGACACCTCATTGAAACTTACCGAATAGTGAAAGGCTTGGACAGAGTGGATGTGGAGAGGACGTTTCCACTAGTGGGAGAGTCTAACCAGCAGTGGGCGCCACACGATTGCAGCCTCGCCAACAGTCTGTCTGTCTTTTCATCTTTTTCTTGTTATTCTTAGTTTTAAAAGTTGTGTTCATGTTCTCTGGTCTGTTTTATGTGGGACAGGGGGTCAGAGGAAACCTTGTTGCAGTCTCTTACCTTGCCGGAGATGCGATTGTTTTCCGGGTTGTATCTCCGGTCGTTCTGCAGCCTAACATCATGGAGTTGGAGGCCTCGCTCGGGACTGAACTTTGAGCCCCACCGCAGAAGAAGGGTCTCGACCCAAAGCGTCACCTATTCCTTCGCTCCATAGATGCTGCCTCACCCACTGAGTTTCTCCAGCATTTTTGTCGACCAAACGTTAGAGCTATATTCTGCACTCTGTGTCTTCCCCTTTCAAGTCTGACTTGATTGTATTTTTGCATAATATTATCTGATTTGATTAGATAATCAAGAGAGTCAAGAGTCAAGAGAGAGTTTTATTGTCATGTGTCCCAGATAGGACAATGACATTCTTGCTTGCTGCAACACAACAGAATAATGTAAGCATAAATACAGAACAGTTCAGTGTGTCTATATACCATAGACCGTATATATATATATACATAAATAAACAGATAAAGTGCAATAGGCTGTTATCGTTCAGAGTTTGTTTGATGGCGAGTTTAATAGCCTGATGGCTGTGGGGAAGAAGCTGTTTCGAACAAAGCTTTTCACTGTACTTTGGTAAACCTAAACCTGGATTATTTGCTACATTCACTGCCCAGGCATGTGAAGTTAACAACATCTTTCTGCTTGGGGATTTGCTACATGCACAGATAACTAATGAACATCTTTATTCATTCATGTGATGAAGAAGGAGCTTCGACTAATCTCTTCCAGAGTGGAATCATTGCCAGCTGTCGACTGTCTGGACAAATCCATGTTGTGCTTTTATATTAGCAGGAAATAATTGGATGCACACAGGTGTGAGGTGGAAATGCTGGGTTCTCCTTTATTCACACAGTATTAAATGAAGAGGGACTGATGGGGATTTCCACTAAAAGAGCCACAGATAACACAATATCAGGATGGACAAGTGGCACGATGATGTTTACGAGAGGATAAAGCAGCCTGGATTAGATCAGGACGGCAATAAAATACTGTCGGCAGGATGGAACAGCCAGAACCATACTCAAACTCAATACCATCCAGGGCACAATAAGGGGAAAGATTTAATATGAACCTGAGGGGCCATTTTGTTTGCACAGAGGGTAATGGGTATAAGGCCCAGAGGATGTAGTTGAGGCAGGGACTATCCATATCCATATCCATATCTAGTAACTATTAAAAGTGTGATCTTGGATGTGTATTTATTTGCGTGTTTGATGTTCGTGTGCGATTCAAATCTCCTCGAAAACACGACGCGCTAACGGTGACATTTTTACATATTCCGATTGAGATTTATGCCGTGATGTCATAAATCACCTAATCTGAAAATGTAATGCATTATTACTTGAGTTATTTATGAAAATGTTCACAAATCTGAAATAACTTAGGAAATAACCGAGATGGTCTCGCTGATGACGTCACAATGGATCTGACTGCCTGCCTCTGCTCGCGCTGCGAGTGACGTCACCCGTTATGCCTTCTGTGCTTCTTGGCTTCTCAACTTTCATTTCTTTAAATTTATCCCTTAGCTATTTAAACTGCTGCTCAGGTCGTGCTGCGCGCCCCGCTGGGCTCCCTGAAGTTCTAGAACATGGCGGCGGCGGTCGTTATCGGCGCGCAGGCGCGGTGGCTCGGGCGGCCATTACTCCCTCTCGGGGAATCATGACGCCTTTTCCTCGCTGGTGATCCTGATCCCACCTGGTGATCTCTGGCTGTCACGTGGGACCACCTCCTCTCTGTCTCCCACGCCCGTTCATCTGTCACGCGGGTGGGTGTGCTTCCCCTCGCAGAAGCCACAATCGGCATGCCCTCCGCTACTATTGACCGTCCTCAGATCGCTCCGAGCTTTCTTCTTTTTCGCAGTCACTCATTCTTTTTCTTCTTGCATGGAGAGTGGTCACGGTGGCTTGATTCCCTCCATTTTTTACTCTGACACCATGGTATGTTTTCTGCATGCTCCCTCCCCCTCTCTCTCCCCCTCTCTCTCCCCTCTCTCCCCCTCTCTCTCCCCCCTCTCTCCCCACCTCTCTCTCCCCCTCTCTCCCCCCTTCTCTCTCCCCCACACCCCCTCTCTCTCCCCCCTGTCTCTCCTCCCCCTCACCCTTCTCTCTCCCCCTCCCCCTCTCCTCCCACTCTCCTCCTCCTCCCCCTCTCCCCCCCTCTCTCCCCCTCTCTCCCCCCCTCTCTCTCCCCCTCTCTCCCCCCTCTCTCTCCCGTCTCTCTCCCCCCCCTCTCTCCTCCCTTCTCTCTCCCCCCCTTCTCCCCTCCCCCTCCCCCTTCTCCCCTCTCCCCACCCTCCACTCCCTCCCCCCTCCCCTCTCCCCGTCTCCTGCCACCCCTCCCCTTTGTCCGTCCCTCTCTCTAGGACCCTCTCTCTCTGCTTCCTCTCTCTCTGTTTCTGCTGGTGGCTTGAGTCCCTCCATTTACTCTGACACCATGTTATGTTTTCCCTATGCTCACCACCTCCATCCCCCCTCTCCCCCCCTCTCCCTCCCTCTCTCCCCATCTCTCTCCCTCTTTCTCTTCCCCTCTCTCTCTCCCCCCTCTCTCCCCCCCTCCCTTTCCCCACCTATCTACCCCCGCACTCTCTCTTCCCCCTCTCTCTCCCCCCTCTCTCTCACCCCCATCTCTCTCCCCCCCACACTGTCTCCCCCTCTCTTTCCACCCTCTTTTCCCCTCTCCCCCACTCTCTTCCCCTTCTCTCCCCTCCTCACTCTCTCTCCCCCACTCTCTCCACCCTCTCTCCCTCCCCCCTCTCTCCCCTCCTCCTCTCTGCCCATCCTCTCTGTCCCCCCTCCCCCTCCCCTCCCCCTTTCCCCTCTCCCCCTCCCACTCACCCCTCCCTCCCCCTCTCGCTCTCTGCCCCCTCTCTCAGTCCCTCTCTCTGTCGCTGCCCATCTTTTTCTGTCTCTCCTCCTCTCTCTCTCTCTGCCCCTCTCTCTCTCTCTCTGCCCCTCGCTCTCTGTCTCTGCTCCTCTTTCTCTGTCTCTGCCCCCACTATCTCTGTCTCTGCCCCCTCTATCTCTGCTCTCTCTATCTACACCCTCTCTCTCTCCACACTCCCTCCCTCTCCCTCTCTAGACGTGCCTGTGAGTTGGGGGCTATGCGTGAGTGGATAGGGCGGGGATGGGGTAAAAGGAGTGAATAAATAATATTAAAATAATATTAAGGGGGGTGGTTAGTGTGTGTGTGTGGTTAGTGTGTGTGGGGGTGATTAGTGTGTGTGTGTGTGTGTGTGTGTGTGTGTGTGTGTGTGTGTGTGTGTGTGTGTGTGTGTGTGTGTGTGTGTGTGTGTGTGTGTGTGTGATTAGTTTGTGTGTGAGACGCTGCAGCGCTACACCCCCTCTCTCCCACAACCGCGCGTTGAGGGGACGGGGACCCAATTAAATAAACTATTAAAACTCTGATCTTGTATGTGGATGTGTGGATGTGTGTTGTGTGTGTGTGTGTGTGTGTATTTATTTATTTGTGTGCGATCACTTCTTCTCGCTAACGGTAACTATTCGGTAGAGATTTATTCTTTTTTTTTGTTTGTTTGTTTATTTTTGTTAGAAGTAAGTACAGTAGTCTGGTACTTAAGTACCTAATACATAAATACATATTCTCATTCTTGTACACCTTCATACTTTTTAGTTCAATAATAAAAGAACAGTGAGAGAAAAAAGAAATAAAGAGTGTCGGAATAGATAGACAAGCGAGTAGAAACAGAAAACAAAAAAAAAAAAAATAAAGGACAGAGGTGAGAAGTTAAAAGATTGAAAGAGAAGGAAAAAGTAAAAAGAAAAGAGAGATTAGGAGAGATCTACCTATCATATTTTTGCCCATCCGTCACCCAGTTCTAAACCATTTAATTTCTAAGGTTATGTTATGTTGCACCATATGCTTGTATAAAGTTGATAAACGGAGACCAAATCTTTAAGAATTGGTCTACTTTGCCTAGTAAGAGGAATCTCATTTCTTCAAGATGTAGCGTTTCAGACATGTTTGAGATCCACATTTTGAATGTTGGCGTAGGTGCGTTTTTCCAAAATTTAAGTATGTTTTTTCGCTGTTATTAGACCATAATTAAGAAAAGCTTCTTGGAATATAGTTAGTTTACTTCCCTCTTCCATTGATCCAAAGATAATCAACTCAGTATTGGGGTTCAATTTTGTGTTAAATAGTTTTGTAAAAATTCCAAAAATCTCATTCCAAAATGTATACAGTTTTGGACAAGAGACAAAGGAATGTGCTATAGTGGCATTTTGAGTTAGACATTTGTCGCAGATGGGGAAACATTTGAAAATATTTTATTCAGTCTTGTTTTCGAATAATAAAATCTATGTAAAATTTTTAATTGAATTAGGTTATGTCTTACATTCATTGAACATTTGTTTACATATAATACATTTTAATCCCATCTATCGTTCAGAATTTTTATCAATAACTCTTGTTCCCAGTCTCTTCTAATTCTGTTTCCAAATTCGTATTATACTATGAATAATTGGATTCTGCTTGTATATTACATTGTTCAGTTTTATCGGGGAAAGAAGGATCGCTCCTATATTATAAGGGGAACAATCCTCTCTCTCCATTCTTATCCAATCTACCTGTTGGGCAGAACTGTCCAACCAGTAGATTATATTTTTAATATTCACTGCCCAATAATAATACAATAAGTTAGGGAGTGTCAGTCCCCCTGATTCTTTAGATTTTACACAAGTGTTTTTTTTTTTAAATTCTGTGTGATTTATAATCCCATATGAAGTTTATAATATCAAATCTAATTTTTTGAAGAATTTTTTAGGTATGTATATTGGTATTGATTGAAATAGGTACAATATTTGTGGTAAGAAGATCATTTTTATCGCGTTTATTCTGCCTATTAATGACATCGGCAGTGTCTTCCAAAATTTAATCAGCCCATTTAATTTAGTTTAATAAAGGCATATAGTTTGCGTTGAGTAATGATTTATAGTTCCTAGTAATTTGGATGCCCAAATATTTAAATTTTTCTGTTGTAATTCTAAAAGGGAATTTCAACAGATGTGTCGACTCTTGAGGTTTTATCGTCATAATTTCACTTTAGTTCCAATTTATTCTATATCCGAAAAAGAACCAAATTCTTCTATTAAATTTAGTATATTTGGTTCTTTTTGCGAATTTGTAATATATAATAATATGTCGTCTGCATATAATGAAATTTTATTATTTGAGTGTTGGTAATATACCCATGAATGTTCGGATGGCTTCTTATACTTTCAGCTAAAGGTTCTATCACTAGTGCAAAAAGCAGGGGCGATAACGCGCACCCTTGCCTATTGCCCCTTGCTAAGTAGAATTTTGGGGATAATATATTATTAGTCAGTATTTTAGCCGTCGGCTTATCATATAGTAGTTTTACCCATGAAATAAAATTATCTCCCATATTAAATTTTTCCAATACTTTGAATAAATATTGCCATGCTACTTGATCAAAAGCTTTTTCTGCAAGGTAGAGATTTATTCTGTGAAGTCAAAAATCACCTTATCTGAAAAATTCATGCATTATTTCTTGAGTTATAAATCAAAATGTTCAAAAATCTGAAGTAACTTGGAAACAAAATAACTGCTGTTTCCTGTGCTTAGAGCTATGACGTCAAAATGCCCTGCTCGCAACATTGTTGCTATCCAAGTACAACCGAGTGCTGCTAGCCCTAGCAAGTGCAAATGCATTTTACTTCGGAGTCACGTGAGTGACTACGTGAAGACCCCGTCCAGCACGCATGCGCGACATTAGCGTTCATTGCAGTGCACCGCGACGAACGGGAGTTCAAGGCGCTCCCGCTACAAATTGAAAAAGTCGGGCCGACAGGTAAGTTTACCGTGGCCGTGTGTCTTTCTCTCTGTGGTCTTGTGTTCCAGGAAGAATGAGCAAGGCCCGAGGAAAGAAGTCTGCAGCTCGCCCCCGTTCGTCCTTCGTTGAGGAATTGCTCTTTGGAGGGGGGGCAAGAGGCGGCGGTTATAACTACCGAGCCGAGCCCAGCACCGCTAGTGCTGCCTGAGCAGCGGGCTGGAGGTACCTGCAGCCGGAACCGGGCGGTAGTGTCCGACGTTTCGGATGAAGATGCCTTACCGCTCGAGAGCACAGGCAGCCGCCTAAGCCGCATGGAACGGCTTATGGAGCAATTGCTCCAGCGAGATCTGCTGAGAGAGCAGCAGCAGCCTCGCCAAGGGAGTTCAGGCACTCCCGCAGTGCCTTTTACGGCACTGGCCATTGCTTCACCTTCTTTTGAAGGCAGCATTGGCGACCAGGTCTGGGCTGGTCAAGAAGAGGGGTCACTGGCTGAAGATTTCGGGAGTACGCAGGGTGTACAGGAACAGGAAGAGCTGCTGGGTGTGGTCAACCGCTACGTGGCCATTCCACAAGCGGGTCGGCCATTAGAGCCGAAACTTGCAGCCAGCATTAACCACCTGTCCTCTAAACCCCTACAAGAACAAGTGGTCAATGAGGCTCTTCAACTATATACAGCCCCAGGAAATTGTACATCTTTGAATGTACCTGCTGTCAATAGCCAAATTTGGGGACATTTGGGGCAGAGAACATCAGAAACCTGGAGTTGAAGCTCCAGAAGATCCTTAAATTCCTGACTGCAGGAATAACATCTTATGCTCGGTCCATTGATGGTGCGGACATCTCCACAAATCAGCAAGACACATTAGCTCTGCTGTGCACAACTCAATATGAGATAAAATAATTTGCGAAAGGAGAATTATCAAGCCTGCCCTCAACCCTAAATTTGCGGGACTCTGCAAACACCGGGGTCAGAACCTCCTATTCTGCTCTTTGGGAAAGACCTTCAAAAAAGGTGAAAGACCTGGAAGAAGAATCCAAGGACCTTTGGTCTCGTGAGGGCCAGGTTTGGGACGAGCAGACCCAACAAACCCAGGCGGCAGTACCCCATGGCGTCCACCAGTCGTCGACCACACTATGGGGACTGGTTGAAAGCTCGGGGTCCGCCAAAACCATTCCCCGTAAGCCTTTTTTTAGGCCAGGGCCCAGAGCGGACCCCATGGAAAATGCGCCACCCCCAACAACATCGAGATCAACATCAACCCTCTACAGCCCAGCAGACGGGGGGGGGGGGCCTCATCACCCAGTGAAGAGGCAGAAGAAAGCACCAATAACCATGGAGGTAGGTGGGTCTGGGTTTTTCCTCTCAGCATATGTGCAGTAGGGGCTCTGTGCTAACAGGGGGGAGATTGCACTTGTTTTTGGATGCATGAGAATCCATCACTAATGACAAGTATATACTCAAGCAGCGTTCATGGCTACAAAATTGACTTTGTCCATAAAAATTTTCACCAGTTCAGCATATACCCCAAATGGTATTCACCTCTCAGTCAAGAAAAACAAGAGGGTCAAGCTGAACTGATGAGGTTACAAGCTAAAGGTGTCATTGAAGAAAAACAAAAATGAACCTTTGGAATTTGTGTCTAATATTTTTCACTAAAATCAAAAAAGATGGTGGACGACGCATCATCATTGACCTTAAACTACTTTGAACAAGTCTGTCAGGTATATACATTTCAAGATGGATACTTTTGAAACACCACGACTAATTGGTTTCTAGGGGGGTACTTTCTAGCAAGCATTGATTTAAAAGTGATGCCTACTACTCAGTACCCATACACAATGGACCATCGAAAAATATTTAAAAATGTTTATCTGGATGAAACAGCTATGGCAATATAAAGCCTATACCAAATGGGCTAACTCTGCTCCAGGTTGTTCACTAAAATCTTTAAAACCTGCCTTGGCATTATTGAGGAACAAAAGCATATAGTCATGGCTGTATTTAGACGATATTTTAATAATAGGGAACTACCTTGGAGACAGCTATTTTAGCAGTCGCAGCCACAAACGTTTGTTTGAAACTTTGGGGTTTTGTCATACATCCAGAAAAATCCCCATTCTTACACCGTCCACTGCCATGACTATCTTGGATTTTCGATAGGATACTGTTTGCATGATTGTAACTCTGGCCGAAGGGGAAAGCATCAGAATTGCTCGCTATCATGCAACAAACTCATGAATAAACATCAGCCAACCATTACGGGAAGTAGCTATGAGTTATTGCAAATGGTAGCAGCTTTCCCAGCTGTACAATTTGGGCCTTTGCACTATCAAAATTTGCAAAGAGCTCTAAAGTGCATGCACTAAAGCAAAACTCAGGTCACTTTGACCGAGCTATGAGTTTAACTGCTGAATCCATTACAGAGTTACAATGGTGGGCGAGGAATGTAAGAACTCAGCTCCAGTCCCATAATGAATCACCAAGCCCAGTATTAACCATTCAAACGGATGCCAGTGCTTTGGGCTGGGGAGCAACTAACATGGCAATCCAGCACAGGGGGCAGATGGAGTAAATTTGAATCATCTTGCCTACAGACACGGGGCATCAAAACTATTTAGAAATGTGTGGGTGCGTTTTATGGGTTAAAAGCATATTCATGTAATACGCATATGCACATGTCCGGTTGCAACTAGATAATACCACGGTGGTGGCTTATATTCAATCACATGGGTGGTGTAAAAGTCGATATCGTGTGACAATTTGGCCAACCTAATCTGGCAATGGTGTGTTGAAAGGCATATATTTTGGTTTATCAGCAACTTACCTTCCAGGTAAGCAAAATACAGTGGCAGACACCAGGTCACGTTAGATTTAATGATAACATCTGAATGGATGTTAAAATCCCAAAGTTGTTTGCTGAATATTACAAAGCAATATGGCACACCAGATATCGATTCTATTTGCATCCAGGCTGAATCCACCAGTGGTACCATCGCTATGTCGCTTGGGAAACCAGACCCTGAGGCAGCAGCAGTTGATGCATTCTCGCTGCATTGGGGGGAAAATGTTCTTTTATGCTTTCCTCCCTTCTGCCTCATCAGTCGGGTATTACGCAAGATTCAATTGGGATTCCGCTTCAGGGAATCTTGATTAATACCTGACTGGCCTAACACAGCCATGGTTCCCAGTGGCTTTCAACATTGCTTGGCCGTTGAAACACCGTTGGAATTCCCCAGCAGTCGACAGTTATTAATCCACCCAGTGTCAGGCATTAGTCACCCGTGCCATGGACAGAGTCAATCTACTGGCTTGTCAGATTCTAAAAAGACCTCTACTGGGCCTGGGGGGACTGTCTGAGGACGCCATCAAAAACATGATGACCGCATCTCCACCGGGAGTCCACCAGGAGACAATACCTGACCAAATATAAGAAAATGGGAACGGTATTGCTCCAAAACAGGAACTACCTACACCACAGGCTACAGCCACCAGTGTTGTGGAGTTTTCTGCTTGGATTACATCGGGAAGGACTCAGCTACAGCGCCATTAATACAAGCCAGGAGTGCGTTGTCAGCTTATTTGGTTCCAGCAGCAGGACAACTGACTTTGGGTGTCCATCCACTAGTGGCCAAAATCATGAGGGCATTTTTAACACCCCAATCCCCCTATGGCCTAGGTACACTCAGATCTGGGATGTCAGCATAGTACTGACGTACCTTTAGGGGATCGGGCCACCACCCAGGTCACTTACTCTGGAACAACTTACACTGAAATCAGTCATGCTCCATGGCTCTAGTCTCAGCTCAAAGGGTAACAGTCCCTCCACCTTCTGAGGCTGGACAGCAATGACAGAGTCATTGGGACTGTATCACATTTCACATTCAGGGGCTGACGCTGGTCAAAAACAATCTAGACCAGGTACCACGCCTCCAGTTATGGATGTTCCGGCATATTCACCTGACCCACGGTTGTGTGCCAAGACCCATCTCGCCAACTACATAGACACAACATATAAACTTAAGAGGGAGAGAAAAAGCCTTATGGGATAAGCCACAAGAAGCCTCATGGTCAGGTGACGAGCCAAACCATTTCAAGGTGGCTCAAAGCAGGTGCTTAAGTCCGCGGGAATCGATACTAATGTGTACAAATCTCATTCCACCAGGGCTGCATCTACGTCGGCGGCTAGGCAAATGGATGTGCCTATGGGACCATATTCTGGCAGTAGCAGGATGGTCCTCGGAAAGAACTTTCAAAGGTTTTTATAATAAGCCGCTGGCCGGAGCCTGCTACATTTGCAGACAGAATTTTAGAGTCTGCAGATAATATTTAATTTAAGCCCGGGAGCTCTCTGTTTTTTGTTTGTTATTAATAAACCTTTTTTGTTCACAAACAGGTTATTGTTGATTGTATAACATGCTTCCTCCCTCTAGGTCTTCAGGCACGTGCAGTGAAGCTTGAGCTGGTACACGGTTCGGATTCACAGAGCTTTGAAGTCTTCAACGTAGTCACTCACGTGACTCCGAAGTAAAATAGTAAGATTAAATGAGAACTTACCAGTTCGAAGTTTGATCTGTATATTTTATGAGGAGTTACGATGAGGATTACGTGCCCTCCGCTCCCCACCTCTATTTACTACAGATCAACTGGTAATTAAGTTCTTATTTTTTCTTTACTATAATTTATTTCAATTGTGTGTTGTTTCTGTGAATCCACACCGCTGCTTTGAAGAAATGTCGCGCATTGCGTGCTGGACGGGGTCTTCACGTAACTTAATCCCTCATGTAACTCCCTCATAAAATACAGATCAAACTTCGAAACTGGTAAGTTCTCATTTAATCTTACTATTTTTTTAATAAGTCACAGTACACTGAGTCCTGCTAGCTAGCAAGTGCAAATGCATTTTTTTTTAAGTTTAAAAACGAGGGAGGGTGCATAAGGTGAAATGAGTCGCCCCTGCACAGTTGTCGGCTATGGGTTAGTGGTGGAATATTGCGTTGGGGAACGGGTTGTGTTGGGGGACCAGACCTCCCGTGGGGGCTATGGGTGAGTGGTGGAACACGAAATGTCACCAGATGCGGCATGACACACTGAGTTACTCCAGCATTTTGTGTATTAACCAGCATTTGCAGTTCCTTGTTTCCACTCAAGCTTAATGCTTAAGCCTGACTTGATTGTATTTATGCATAGTATTATTTGATTTGAGTGTATAACATGCAAATCAAAGCTTTTCCCTGTACCTCTGTACACATGACAATAATACACCTGAACCTGTCTCTTTCCCTCACTTCATTCATACTCATTCCTTGATTCTCTCTCTCTCCCTGCCATGTCTCTATCTCTCCCATACACACAGATGAGCAGATGCTATCACACAGTGAGGCAGCATCTATGGAGCGAAGGAATAGGTGACGTTTCAGGTCGAGACCCGAAATGTCACCTATTCCTTTCCTCCATAGATGCTGCCTCACCCGCTGAGTTTCTCCAGCATTTTTGTCTTTAATAGACAATAGGTGCAGAGTAGGCCATTCGGCCCTATGAGCCAGCACCACCATTCAATGCGATCATGGCTGATCATCCCCAATCAGCACCCCGTTCCTGCCTTCTCCCCATATCCCCTGTGTTATCTTTAAGAGCCCTATCTAGCTCTCTCTTGAAAGTATCCAGAGAACTGGCATCCACCTGAGGCAGAGAATTCCACAGACTCACAATTCTCTGTGAGAAAAAGAGTTTCCTCGTCTCCTTTCTAAATGGTTTACCCCTTATTCTTAAACTGTGGCCCCTGGTTCTGGACTCCCCAACATTGGGAACATGTTTCCTGCCTCTAGTGTGTCCAAACTCTTAATAATCGTATATGTTTCAATAAGATCCCCTTCAATAAGATCCTTCTAAACTCCAGAGTGTACAAGCCCAGCCGCTCCATTCTCTCAGCATATGAGAGAATGCTGCCAACATCGGGAACATGTTTCCTGTCTCTAGTGTGTCCAAACCATTAATAACCTTATATGTTTCAATAAGATCACCTCTCATCCTTCTAAACCCCAGAGTGTACAAGCCCAGCTGCTCCATTCTCTCAGCATATGAGATAATGCTGCCAACATCGGGAACATGGTTCCTGCCTCTAGTATGTCCAAACCATTAATAACCTTATATGGGTGACGTTTCGGGTCAGACTTAGGATAGGCACATGGATATGCGGGGAATGGAGGGATATGGATCGTGTGCAGGCAGAGGAGATTAGTCTATCTTGGTATCATGACACAGACATTGTGGGCCAAATGGCCTGTTGCTGTTCTATGTAACTGTGTTAAGAAGGGTTTACTGATTTCATTCATACCCAGCTGTGCTCTGCATGGAAGATGTTGGCCTGTTATCCCAGGTATAATCGACCGGGAAACACCTTCCCCCTGTCACCCGTGGTGTGTCGACTGTTTTATGGTCTTAAAGGACCTTGGACCTTGGTGGCACGGTGGCGCAGCTGGTAGAGCTACTGCCTCACAGTGCCAGAGACCCAGGTTCGATCCTGACCTCCCTCGGGATTTGTGTGGAGTTTGCACGTTCTCCCCATGGGTTTCCTCCGGGTGCTCCCGTTTCCCCCCCACATCCCGAAGGCATGCGGGTTTGTAGGTTACTTGACCCTAGTGTGTAGGGAGTGGATGAGAAAGTGGGATAACATAGAACCAGTGTGCACGGGTGATGGATGGTCAGTGTGGAACTGATGGGCCAAAGGGCCTATTTCAGTGCTGGATCTCTAAACTAAGCTCAAGATTCAGGGAAAGGCCCTTCGGCCCATCAAGGACATTCTGACCTTTTTGCCCATCTACACCTAGCCCACGAAAAGTGAAAGGAAGTGACGACGGCGGCTCCACGTTGAATCTGAACCATTTAATATCCTTCTGTGTAGCTGTATAAGAGAGTTTCTGTGACTGCCAGCTCATACGAGGAGTAGCAGCACAGTGCCCCCACCAACGGTCGGGAACTTGGTTGTCAGATGTTCTCCCTGCTGGGATGTTCTTCCTCTTCAACTGCAAAGAAAATAAAATAATCCATCAAAGAGTCACGCAGTCACACAGTACTTTTCCCATTGGGCTGAAGGTACAGAAGTGTGAAAACGCACGCCTCCAGGCTTGGCGATCGCTTCGCCCAACACCTCCGCTCAGTTCGCAATAACCAACCTGATCTCCCGGTGGCTCAGCACTTCAACTCCCCCTCCCATTCCGAATCCGACCTTTCTGTCCTGGGCCTCCTCCATGGCCAGAGTGAGGACCACCGTAAATTGGAGGGGCAGCACCTCATATTTCGCTTGGGCCGTTTACACCCCAGCGGTATGAACATTGACTTCTCCAATTTCAGGTAGTCCTTGCTTTCTCCCTCCTTCCCCTCCCCTTCCCAGCTCTCCCGCAGCCCACTGTCCCCGCCTCCTCCTTTCTTCATCCCGCCCCCCCCATCCCCACATAAGTCTGAAGAAGGGTCTCGACCCGAATCGTCATCCATTCCTTCGCTGCTTAGATGCTGCCTCACCCGCTGAGTTTCTCCAGCTTTTTTGTCTACCTTCAGTTTCAGGGACAGTTTCTTCTTAGCAACTGAATCGTTCTATCACCAACCAGAGAGCAATGCTGACCCCTCATTGGAGGCCCACGGACTACCTTTGATCAGACCTTGCTGGCTTTATCTTGCACTAAACGTTATTCCCTCCTCATTCTTCTGTACACTGTGAATAGCTCGATAGCAATCATGTATTGTCTTTCCGCTGACTGGTTAGTGCGCAACAAAAACTTTTCACTGTACCTCGGCACACGTGACAATCTACTAAATGAAACAAAAAAAAAATCACCCGAACAAGGCACTTGGCCCAACTCATCGACGCCAACCGAGATGTCACAGGATTGGACACAAAATGCTGGAGTAACTCTGCGGGACAGGCACCATCTCTGGAGAGAAGGAATGGGTGATGTTTTGCGTCGAGACTCTTCTTCCTGACCCGAAACGTCACCCATTCCTTCTCTCCAGAGATGCTGCCTGCCCGCAAATAAGGTCATAAGGAATAGGAGCAGAATTAGGCCATTCGGCCCATCAAGTCTACTCTGCCATTCAATCATGGCTGATCTATACCTCCTCATCCCTTTCTCCTGTCCCCATAACCCCTGACAATAGACAATAGGTGCAGGAGTAAGCCATTGGGCTTTTAGAGCTAGCACCGCCATTCAATTTGATCATGGCTGATCATCCCCAATCAGTACCCCATTCCTGCCTTCTCCCCATATCCCCTGACTCTGCTATTTTTAAGAGCCCTATCTAACTCTCTCTTGAAAGCATCTAGAGAACCTGCCTCCACAGACTCACCACTCTCTGTGAGAAAAAGTGTTTCCTCGTCTCTATTCTAAATGGCTTACCCCTTATTCTTAAACTGTGGCCCCTGGTTCTGGATTCCCCCAACATCGGGATCATGTTTCCTGTCTCTAGCGTGTCCAAACCCTTAACAATCTTATATGTTTCAATGAGATACCCTCTCATCCGTCTAAACTCCAGAGTGTACAAGCCCAGCTGCTCCATTCTCTCAGCATATGACAGCCCCGCCATTCCGGGAATTAACCTTGTAAACCTACGCTGCACTCCCTCAATAGCAAGAATGCCCTTCCTCAAATTAGGGGACCAAAACTGCACACAATACTCCAGATCTCACTAGGGCTCTGTACAACTGTAGAAGGACGTCTTTGCTCCTATATTCGATTCCTCTTGTTATCAAGGCCAACATGCCATTCGCTTTCTTCACTGCCTGCTGTACTTGCATGCTTACTTTCGTAGACTGATGAACAAGGACCCACAGATCCCGTTGTACTTCCCCTTTTCCCAACTTGACGCCATTTAGATAGTAACCTGCCTTCCTGTTTTTGCTACCAAAGTGGATAACCTCACATTCATCCGCATTAAACTTCATATGCCGTGCATCCGCCCACTACCCCAACCTGTCCAAGTCACCCTGCCTTCTCATAGCATCCTCCTCACAGTCCACACTGCCACCCAGCTTTGTGTCATCTGCAAATTTGCTAATGTTACTTTGAATCCCTTCATCCAAATCATTGATGTATATTGTAAATAGCTGCGGTCCCAGCACTGAGCCTTGCAGTACCCCACTGGTCACTGCCTGCCATTCTGAAAGGGACCCGTTAATCCCTACTCTTTGTATCCTGTCTGCCAACCACTTCTCTATCCATGTCAGCACTCCACCCCTAATACCATGTGCCCTAATCTTGCCCACTAAACTCCTATGTGGGACCTTATCAAATGCTTTCTGGAAGTCCAGGTACACTACATTCACTGGCTCTCCCTTGTCCATTTTCCTAGTTACTTCCTCAAAAAATTCCAGAAGAATAGTCAAGCATGATTTCGCCTTCGTAAATCCATGCTGACTCAGACCGATCCTGTTACTGCTATCCAAATGTGGGGCTATTTCATCTTTTATAATTGACTCCAGCATCTTCTGTCACACCGATGTCTGGCTAACTGGTCTATAATTCCTCTCTCTGTTTTCTCTCTCCCGCCTTTCTTAAAAAGTGGGATAACATTAGCTACCCTCCAATCCCCAGGAACTGATCTTGAGTCTATAGAACATTGGAAAAAGGTCACCAATTGGTCCACAATTTCTAGAGCCACTTCCCTAAGAACTCTAGGATGCAGACCATCAGGCCCTGGGGATTTATCAGCCTTCAGTCCCATCAGTCTACTCAACACCATTTGCTGCCTAATGTCAATTTCCTCCAGTTCCTCCGTCATCTTAGATCCTCTGGCCACCAGTACATCAGGGAGATTGTTTTGTGTCTTCCTTAGGGAAGACAGATCCAAAGTCCCTATTCAACTCGTCTGCCATTTTTCTTGTTCCCCATAATGAATTCACCTGTTTCAGTCTTCAAGGGTTCAACTTTGGTCTTAACTAATTTTTTAGACACCCGTACTAATCAAGAATCTATCTATCTCTGTCTTAAAAATATTCACTGACTTGGCCTCCACAGCCAAGATGCCAGATCTTCTTGGCCCTCTTCAGTTGTGGCTGACCATGGGTGTCTCCAGGGTTGGAGGACGCCTGTGCGTGACTTTATTTAACGTGGGGAGACTGGTGCACAGACAGCCACCCCACCGTCCTTGTCAGATCTGGGTCAGGATCCAGTGGCATGGAGTCCAAGATGACTGGAGACCCTTTTCTGCTGCAGTCTTCATCCACCTTCCCAGCCGTTTTTCCACCTTCCCAGCCGATAGCTGACCACAGCTCCACTAAGGACAGCCATCGTCCTCCGCCTGTTCCACCGTTGAGGTCTTGGTTGGATCGCTCTTTGTCAGAGACCTCCCCCTCAACCTTACCACCATGGGTGGCCCTACCAGGAGCACCACCCCAGACGGCATCGCTCTCAGGATCTCAGGTCCACACAAGCTTCTCCACCGCGACAAGGTGACAATCTAGATCTAGACAATAGATAATAGACAATAGGTGCAGGAGTAGGCCATTCAGCCCTTCAAGCCAGCACTACGCTGGCCCCTTCTGCCACATCCCCCCCCCCCCCTCCCCGCGTACCTTTCCAGCATGTTTGCCTTGAGGAGATGGGGGGAGTGAGTTGCTACCATCTGTAATAACTGGACCAGCTGCTTTTTCTTTGCAGTTGTGTCTTTCGAGAGCTCTGGAAAGGTTGGAGTGTCGTTCGCCCTTCGCTCTCTCTGGATCTTGGTGTGGAGCGGGTCTGGTACAAGCTCAGCTTCTGCAAGACAATGCTTTACTTTAGTATTTTTCTTTAGATAAGAGCTAAGAGCGTGGAAACAGGCCTTTCGGCCCACTGGGTCCACGCCGACCAGTGATCAGCGGCCAGTACACTCGCGCTATCCTACACACTGGGGAAAAGTTATGGGCCCGTCATAGTCGCAAGCAGGTCTCCGAGAATTTTCAACATGTTGAAAATCCAGCAGCGACCAGAACAAGGTTCGACACTTTGGGCGACTATTCACGACCTGATACAGGCTTCGCCCCGGGACATGTCGCCAGGATGTCGCCTGTATGGTCGCGAGTCGTCTCCTCGGTCGTCCAATGAGTCGTAGCATCTTTCTGGTCGCTGCTGAATTTTTAACATGTTGAAAATTTTCGGCGACCTATGACGGGTGCCGGCAGTCGCCGAAAAAGTTGCGTAAGTGGGACAGGCCCATTCGAATTTTTTACCAAAGCCAATCAACCTACAAACCTGAAAGTCTTTGGAGTGTGGGACGAAACCGGAGCACCCGGAGAAAACCCACACGGTCCCAGGGAGAAAGTACAAACATTGTACAAAGTAAGTCTTGCAGTCTGATCCCCAAACCAAACGACACACTGAATCTTTTGTAGTTGAGTTTGGTTTGATTATGCATAGTATTATTTGATTTTCGTGGATAATCGTTTTGTATTGTAGCTGGGTACAAGTGACAATAATAAATAGAGTCTGAAGAAGGGTCTTGACCTGAAAAGTCACCCATTCCTTCTCTATCCAGAGATGCTGCTGAAAAGGTTAAATGCTTTCAAATATATAAAAGATACATAATGGAATATTTGATTAGGTTGTAGCTTATATTTCGTCTCAAGCAGGCCTTCTCTAGTGGATTGATAAGAGAGAGAGAGAGAGAGAGACAAGCCTGGGCTTGCCTCAGGTTGGTATATTGAGACAATGACCGGTGCCATTGAAATGTGTCTACCAATTGATAAGAGAGACAAGCTCAGACTCGTCGTGTAGTGATGTGATTTGACTGAATCTTGTGACCATGACGAATAGATTTGAAATGTGATTAAGTGATGTGACCATGGTAAACATCTTTGGAATGTGATTGACACACAGTATAAAAACACCATGCCAAACTATGTTCATTGAAGTGGTGGCGCGGGGAAGTCAAGTGTCTGTTGCTTACTTGACTGGTGTATCCCCGTCACTTCCGCCGGCTGATGAACAGTAAAGCTTGAGTTGGTCTACCTAACGTTTTTGTGAGTTGTCTGTTTATTAAGTATTGAACCTTATCACTGCCTGTCCCACTGAGTTACTCCAGCATTTTGTGTCTAGCTTCACAATAATAAACCTGCAGACAGCAGCAGTGGTGAAGGGCAGGGATTGAACTGGGGACCCTGGAGGTGTGAGGACAGCAGCTTTACCCGCTGCGCCACCATAGATGTGGGGCATCCACAGCGCTGGGCGCCGGGTGATAAAGGTACCTGGAAGGGGATGGTGCTTGGTGGACACATGGTGGGACGTTCGTTTTTTCCTGTGGGCTCTGTCATGCGGGAGGACAGAGGACTTCGGCCTGTCGGGCTGCTGCTGCCCCAGCTTCATGCTGAGCAGCGCCAGGTGCTCCTTGATCAGTGCGTACTCCGCACGCGCGGGGTGCCGGTGGTGACGCCGTCGGCAGGGCTGTGCATGCGGAGAGCCACCTGGACTGGCATCGGCACCGTGCGGCAGGGGGGCAGCCCCGTTCTCCCCCGCGCTGGCCCGCGGGTGGTCGGTGCCATGCTGCCGCCGCTGCTCCCTCTCTGCGCGCGTCACTCGGTACCCAGAATGCCGCTGCTGGCGGCCATCTTGTTGGTCCCTCTCTTCGCATTGAGGCTGACGGGCAGCATGGGGTTTTTGTAGGCCATCTTGTTGGTCTTTCTCACCACACTGAGGGGCAGCCTGACGCTCTTGGCGGACAACTTGTTGGTCCTTCTCACCGCACTGAGGGACTGCGTGATGCTGTTGGCAGCCATTTTGTTGGTCCCTCTCTCCACACTGAGGGGCAGCCTGACGCTGTTGGCGGCCATTTTGTTGGTCCTTCTCACCACACTGAGGGGCAGCCTGACGTTGTTGGCGGCCATCTTGTTGGTCCTTCTCTCTGTACTGAGGGGGGGCATGACGTTGTTGGCGGCCATCTTGTTGGTCCTTCTCTCCACACTGAGGGGCAGCGTGGTGCTGTTGGCGGCCATCTTGTTGGTCCCTCTCTCCACACTGAGGGGGGGCATGACGCTGTTGGCGGCCATCTTGTTGGTCCCTCTCTTCGCACTGAGGGGCAGCGTGGTGCTGTTGACGGCCATCTTGTTGGTCCCTCTCTCCGCGCTGCAGTTGAGAGATAGCGTGACGGTGTTGTCGGACATCTTGTTGGTCCCACTCTCTGCTTTGAGACTGAGGGGCGGCATGACGCTGGCGGCCATCTTGTTGGTCCCTCTCCCCGCATTGATACTGTCGGGCAGCGTGGGTCTTTTTGAGGCCATCTTGTTGGTCCCTTTCATCACACTGTGGCTGACGGGCAGCTTGACGGTGGCGGCCATCTTGTTGGTCCTTCTCCTCGCACTGTGGCTGAGGGGCATCGTGACAATGTTGGCGGCCATCTACTTGGTCCCTCTCCTCGCACTGTGGATGAAAGGCGGCATGGTGCTGTTGGCGGCCATCTTGTTGGTCCCTCTCCCCATACTGTGCCTGAGGGGCATCGTGACGGTGTAGGCGGGCATCTTGTTGGTCCCTTTCCCCACACTGTGGCTGAGGGGTGGTGTGGTGCTGTTGGCGGCCATCTTTTTGATCCCTCTCCCCGCACTGTTGCTGAGGGACATCATGGCGTTGTTGGCGGCCATCTTGTTGGTCCCTCTCTCCGCCCTGTAGCTGAGGGGGGGAGTGACAATCTTGCCGGCGGCCATCTTGTTGGAACCATTGTCTGCTATGAGACTGAGGGGCAGCATGGTGCTTTCGGCGGCCATCTTGTTGGTCTCTGTCCCCGCACTCGGACTGAGGGGCGGCGTGTTGTCGTTGGCGGCCATCTTGTTGGTCCCATTCCCCACATTGGGTCTGCAGGGCAGTGTGGCGCTTTTGGCGGCCATCTTGTTGGTCCCTCTCTCCGCCCTCCTGCCGTTGCCAGGCCTGGGCCTGCGACTGCCGGTCTCCGCACGCCCGGCGGTCGAGCCACGGGCTCAGGTCCGACTTCTCCCGCGGCACGGCCTCGTCCTCCTCCTCCGCTGCCACCGCTGTCGGCAGCTGCTCGGAGCGGGCATTCTGTGAGGGAGAAACGACAAATAAATGAATGTGAACCTGAGGTAATGGAGGTGAAAAAATCCAAAGTAAACATCTCCCCTTAACGTTGAAAAATAAAGTCACGGACTTGTGTTGTCTGAGATAAAATGTCCATGGAAGGGACAAAACTGAAGATCTGTGACTAAATCTGAGGTAAATATCCCTTTAACGCACACTGGTAGAGTCACACTTGTCCTTATGCACTCAGTTAATCATCCTTTTACCAAGTAGACATCATATCTGAGACTCTATCTCCAATATAAATATCCCTTTAATACTTGGAACGAGAGTCATGGATACATCCTTATGTTGTCAAAGGTAAATATCCCCCTAACGTTCATAAATAGAGTCACAGACGTGTGTTGTCTGAGATAAGTGTCCATTTTACAATAAATAGACAATATACAATAGACAATAGGTGCAGGAGTAGGCCATTCGGCCCTTCGAGCCAGCACCGCCATTCAATGTGATCATGGCTGATCATCCACAATCAGTATCCCATTCCTGCCTTCTCCCCATATTCCCCGACTCCGCTATCTTTAAGAGCCCTATCTAGCTCTCTCTTGAAAGCATCCAGAGAACCTGCCTCCACCGCCCTCTGAGGCAGAGAATTCCATTTTACTTCGGAGTCACGTGAGTGATTCCGTGAAGAAGCCCGTCCAGGCCGCATGCGCATCATTACGTCAGCCGCACTGGCGCAAGCACCAGACTGGCAGGACAGAGCTCCTGCCGGCAGTAAGTTAAACCTAGAAGGTAAGTTCGTTTTCACTTACCTGGGGTTTTTTCGAACAGGAGCCTCTCTTCACAGAGGTTTTCCTGCCAGTTTCACAGCCCGACAAGTGAACCAGTTATGGACTGTGGGGAAAACCAGTCCGACCGCGGAAACGGATAACCGGCAAATAGATCGGGTTGTGAGATAAGGAGCCGCTGACAAGGCAGTCAGCGGCTCCTAGCCTGCAGGGATGCCTTAGAATGGCAAGGAAATAACGCCAGAGTTGCTGACAGTGCGGTCAGTGGCTCACAGACAGAGAATAAACGGTCCCCAGGCAGAGAATAAAATTTGGGAGAAAGGACTTCAGCCCTATTTGGACATTTAATGTATGTTATAGTGTTTTGAGGGGATGAAGGGCACGTGTCAGAGGTACCTTTTTCCTGACAAGAAAGTTGCCATCCCAGCAGAATGTTCTATTCGGGTACAGGTCCAATGGGTTCATATCAGTATAGGTATCCTGCGGCCTACAGCAGCGCCTGTTTAGGGCTGCCTACGAATCGCCCTCTCTGAGGAGGGAAGAGCAAAAGGTCAAGATATAACCGACTCCAGGCTGTAAAGAAGTCAATAGAACATACTAAAGGACATGTGTGCCGGCAGTGAACAGCGCCAACAGGGGGATGTGAGAGCCAGCCGCTGAATCTGTTATTCAGGTAGGCCTATTCAATAGGGGAAGAAAACCTGGCAGACGAATCAATTAAAGCCAACGGCGGGCAAAGGTCATCATTTCAGAATGCACCCCAAGCGCTCATCGGCAGTAGGCAGTTCACTGGAGCTGGGGGCAGCATGATAGCTCAGAAATTCCATGCAAAACATGGGTAAGTGCACCGTTCACAAGTTGTAATATTTACATTTGTTTGTACAACACACAAAGGATAAAAACATCTGGTTGAGGCACAGTATTAGCATTCCAATCAAGTTTGGATTCTGGCCAGGGTTATCTTTGAAGTTAAGGTTCGGAAATCGGGCCAAAGTTCTCATGCAAACCACCCATATAAGGCAGGGTTGGCATGTTTATTATGAAAAATGGAGAGTGTCGCGCATATGAACTTTCCGAATATGAAAACATTTTCCTAACTAACAACAGATTCATAATGGCCCTGTCTCACGGTGCGAGTTGACCCACGAGGTACCCCGAGTGACAGACTCGTGGCTGTGTACGAGACTGCAAGTTTATGATCAAGTGTGTAACCGAGTTCCCACGGGTATGCCATTGCTGCGATGCTCCAACTTCCTCTCCCGAGTTAACAAGTTCCTCTCCCGTTACTCTTGAGCCAACCGTGAATGAAGGTATGTTTTAATAAAGCAACAATGTTAAAATACATCTCCATCCTGTGGCTTTGAGTTATTTCAGCGCGGCCCGCATCTATTGATATGACCTATAAAGGGAAAATGCGCACCCTCCAGTAACCAATAACGTGGTAAGTGCATTTCTTGTTGTTTTTATGTTTTTAAATACTGTCTTTCCCGGGTGGGGGGAGAGCTCAGTTCATAGTATTTGGGGAGTCTGGCGCTGTGAAGGAGGGGATTGGGGTCAGTAACCCACTTGCCACGCTCCGGTCTGAGTGCAGGTAGATGGGACTAGGTGAGTAGTGTTCAGCACGGAGTAAAAGGGCAGTGATGGCCTGTTTCTGTGCTGTCATTGCTATATGGTTTTATTGTGGCCGGGGAGTGAATTTGCTTGGGTGGCAGCCGCAGCGCTCCGGGCACAGACAGCAGAACTGGCCGCCACTTCCGAGGAAGGAAGCAGCTCGGGTGACTGACTTTGAGCGGCCGCCGGGACCCGACAGCAGACACACACACACACACACACACACACACACACACAGAGATACACACAGACAGCAGGACTGGCCGCCACTTCAGAGGAAGGAAGCAGCTCGGGTGACTTTGAGCGGCCGCCGGGACCCGACAGCAGACACACACACACACACACAGATACACACAGACAGACAGAGACACACACACACACACACACACACACACACACACACACACACACACACACACACACACAGAGAGAGAGATACACACAGACAGCAGGACTGGCCGCCACTTCAGAGGAAGGAAGCAGCTCGGGGAGACTGACTTTGAGCGGCCGCCGGGACCCGACAGCAGACACACACACAGATACACACACACACACACAGATACACACACACACACACACACACACACACACACACACACACACACACACACACACACACAGACACACACACACACACACACACACACACACACACACATATGTGGCGTTTCTGCTCGGGACCCTTCTTCAGACAATCCAATGTCCCATAATATATTCTTTAAATATTAAGTTTTCTGTTGAAAGTGTGGTGCCGTGGTTACGGGTGGTCGGAAGGAAGACGATGAGGTCTGGTACAAGTTGACTTTGTTTTCAGTAATCAGGCCTCCGTGTTGGCCGATGTCTGGTTGATCGAGCGCTCATACAGTTGCGAGCGAGCGAGGTCCATATATAGGAGCAAGGAACGCGAAGCCTCTGAGGGTTCATTGTTCCCCTGGTTTGGATTGCTCCCAGGAGAGCGGGCACAAAGAAAAAATTAGGCATTTTTCTGTGGAAGGGGGAGGGCAGAATAGAATCGAAAGCATTGTAACAGCAGCACTCTCCCCAACACGAAACACAGCGCAGCGTAAACAATTAAACAGCTTCACTTTTAAAAGCAAAGACACACGTTAAATTACATGGCCCCAAGAAATCGCCTCTCAATTGCTTCGGGGTTGGAATTGAAATATATATAATATATATAATATGTATATACATATTATACTACTTTGGTTCAGTCCCTTTCAGATTATAAAAAAGTTCCCACGATAGACTCACGAGACACTAAGGTAAACGCACGGGCCATTACGTTACTGCAACGAGTTTTAAATGTTTCCATTTTTAACTTGAACAGTTAATTTGACTCGTGGAAAAAAATCAAACATGTTTGATTTTTTTCACGAGTTAACAAGTTTCCCGAGTACCTGCCGTTAGCGCCACGAGTGGACAAGTTGAACACGCGAGTTCCGACGTTGCCGCTACGTTCATCGTACGTGACCACCACGAGTGAAAACTCGGGGTCACTCGTGGGCCAACTCGCACTGTGAGACAGGGGTTTAAGGGTCTCAAAGATCCATGCTATGCAATTCCCATTACAAAGACAATATAAACTGTACTAATAACAGTAAAACATTGCGGAATGGGATAAATTGGTCGTTGATCATTGGGATTTACCTTTAATTATTAATTAGCCTATGACTCCGCCCCGTGGCAAGAGATTGGAGTTAATAGCAACCTGTTATAAAACTGACTTGTATTTCATCAAGAGTAATTGGCAATATAGTAGTTTTAAAGAAGGAACTGCAGATGCTGGAGAATCGAGGGTACACAAAAAGCTGGAGAAACTCAGCGGGTGCAGCAGCATCTAAGGAGCGAAGGAGATAGGCGACGTTTCGGGTCGAGACCCTTCTTCAGACTGGTCAGGGATCAGGGAAAAGGAGGTTGTGAAACTGTCTCCATAGGGAGGAGGAGAACTTCTTCAAAGTAGGCATACCTTGAGGAGATATCGCAGTGGAGTAGACAGCTACGCTTGCCTCTTTGTTGGGTACGTCGAACAATCCTTGTTCTCGGCGTACCAGGGACCCATCCCCGACCTCTACCTCCGTTACATCGACGACTGCTTTGGTGTCACCTCCTGCACCCACACACAACTGACTGACTTCATTCATTTCACCACCAACTTCCATCCGGCACTCAAATACACTTGGACCATTTCCGACACTTCCCTACCATTCCTTGACCTCACCATCTCTATTGCAGGTGATACGCTCCTGACCGACATCCACTACAAACCTACTGACTCCCACAGCTACCTGGACTACTCTTCCTCCCACCCTGCTTCCTGTAAGGACTCCATCCCCTATTCCCAAGTCTACGCCGCATCTGCTCCCAGGATGAGGTGTTCCACACCAGGTCATCACAAATGGCCTCATTCTTCAGAGAACGGGGATTCCCCTCCCCCACTATTGATGAGGCTCGCACCAGGGTCTCCTCCATACCCCGCAACACTGCCCTCGCTCCCCATTCCCCCACTCGCAAACAGGGCAGAGTCCCCCTGGTCCTCACCTTTCACCCCACCAGCCGGCAAATACAACATATAGTCCTCCGCCAGTTTCGCCACCTCCAACGTGACCCCTCCACCCGCCACATCTTCCCATCCCCCCCCTGTCTGCCTTCCGCAAAGACCGCTCCCTCCGCAACTCCCTTGTCAATTCTTCCCTCCCCTCCCACTCTACCCCTTCCCCGGGCACTTTCCCTTGCAACCGCAAGAAATGCAACACTTGTCCCTTCACCTCCCCCCTCCACTCCTTTCAGGGACCCAAGCAGTCCTTCCAGGTCCGACAGAGGTTCACCTGCACCTCCTCCAACCTCATCTACTGCATCCGCTGCTCCAGATGCCAGATGATCTATATCGGTGAGAACCAAGCGGAGGCTTGGCGATCGCTTCGCCGAACACCTCCGCTCGGTCCGCAATAACCAACCCCGACCTCCCGGTGGCTCAGCACTTCAACTCCCCCTCCCATATCCACATCCGACCTCTCGGTCCTGGGCCTCCTCCACGGCCAGAGTGAGCAACAACGCAAGCTGGAGGAACAGCCACCTCATATTCAGCTTGGGGAGTCTGCATCCTTTGGGCTTGAATATTGAATTTTCTCAATTCTGTTAACCCTTGCTGTCTCCTCCCCTTCCCACCTCTCCCTCAGCCCTCGGGCCCTGGCATTCCCTCTATCTCTATCTCCCTCCCCCCACCCCAGTCGCACCAGCTTCTCATTTTCACACCACAAACAGCTTACAATGGCTTGTTCCCTTTATCACCGATACTTTTTTGCATATCTTTCACTCATTGTTCCTTATCTCTCCACATCACCGTCTATATCTCTCGTTTCCCTGATCCCGGACCAGTCTGAAGAAGGGTCTTGACCCGAAACATCGCCTATCTCCTTCGCTCCTTAGATGCTGCTGCACCCGCTGAGTTTCTCCAGCTTTTTTGTGTACCCTGGCAATATAGTAGCTTTGTTTCAGCTGAGCAAATCAAGGAACTGATATCATGCAAACTCTCAAAGGACAATTAGACCATTGTAAACAACCTTATGCTATTGTCAGCTGAAGCTACCTCAGTCACAATGATGAAAAAACAGTATTCAGCATTGCTGAACATGACAATAAACTCATTTGAACTTAAACTTGAATTTGCTCCAGTACCTTGGTCGGTTATTACAAACTGATGCTAAGGACTCTAAGGTGAGAAGTACCGAATACCATCTCTAGTTGGAGGTATTGGAGATTTGCATGAGTTACCAATTCTTCAATTGTTGGTATCAACTAAATATATACACTAGGGCCTATTGAGCGAATATACATATTCTACATGCTCAACTTCAAGTTGCTGCTCTACGATGGTGACATATGTAAGTCACATGGCAATCAAGTAAAAGTATCCTGTAATAGTTACCTCATCTCCTTTGCCACTGGTGTATCATCCAGTTCAGATCGATGACAACACAGAATAGGTATTGGATCTCAAAGTATTATGAAAGTATGATTTAATGCTACATCGAATATCGACATGTTGGTTCATGTTTATTCACTGATTGCAAAAATATGTGGCACAACAGTGCGGGGAAATACATTCTCGCTACAAAAGGAGGAATGTTCTTTTATGTCCCTCCATTTTTTGCCTCATTAGCCAGATCTTAAAACAGTCAGCAAGACCTTGCTTGGGTTCATACTGTCGGACTGGCTAAGCAGCCATGTTGCCTGCTTCATCAGGCATAATAATACAACGGTATACGGTTATTCCAAAAAACGAAAACTTGCTGGTTCAAACTGTGGTTCAGGAAACCGGCCTCCGCATAATAAAACAATTATTGGCTTACACATTCTGAATGGATTGACTTATGGCTCAGGTTGTCACATCAAGCCATGAATGTGCTCACTGCAGAGTGCAGGGATAGCACCCAAAAAAGCAATACATTCCTATTGAGGGGATCGGAAGTGATTTTGTTTAAATGTTAATGTTACATCTAATACGGTACAGGTCACTGACATCTTCCAGTTCATTCTTAGATGGTATTTGACAATAATTCAGTTAGACAATAATTCACCACAGCTGCAACAAACGGGAACCACTCTGTCGGGTTCAACCCGGATATCGAGTTGTTAAAGAGATCTTGACACAAGTTCTCCCACTACAAGATTATGCAGTTGGTTATTGTAAATGTGTGAACATTACTTCACCAAGGGGTTCCAGCTACATCCTTAGTTATGACACTAATATCAGCACGACGAGGGCAAACATTGCAAACGCTGTGGCTAGATAGGATGGAATTGCCTGCAGCTGCCATTACATTTTACATTTGTGATCTACACAAGCAGAGCAGACCAGGGGTGGCAGGATTTAAGATAATTTTCGGATACCCCACGGTCTCACGTCTATGTGGGAGGGCAGGCTTGCTATATTATATCAAGGCCACCAGAATCCTAAGAAGTGTGGAATCAGCATTGTTTATTAATCAACCAACAACTACACAAAGGAAGGTCGGTTCAGACTATTTCAAGGTGGCTGCAGCAGGTTCTGGGTTATGCAGGTATTAACACTGACGATTGTATATCTCTTTCCACCAGGTCAGCATCAACGTCAGCGGCCAGGGCAATGGACATGCCCATCGACGATATCCTCGCGACTGCAGGATGGTCAATTTTTTACCATAGGCCGGTTACTGACCCGGGGTTTTGCCCATTCTGTTTGCGTCCACTTTACCCTCCCCTGAGTTACAGGGGTTGCTATTGATTTCTTCATTAATGTAAACCATTAATACATTTGAATCAATGTCATGCTTAATGCATTTTTCATTATTCACTCATCCTGAGTCAATCGATGCAGTGAGATGCCGAGATTTCGATCTGCGGCATGAAATCACAAAGCTTCGAACTCTTCACGGAATCACTCACGTGACTCCGAAGTAAAATAGTAAGATTAAACGAGAACTTACCAGTTTGAAGTTTGATCTTAATTTTATGAGGAGTTACGTTGGTGATTACATGCCCTCCATGCCCAACCCTCTCTCATAAAGATCATCTACCAGGGTTAGTCTCCTATCATATAAGCACATAGGCGTCATCTCTGCATGAAAGAGATATTTACCTTACACAACTTAAGGATGATCCCTTTAATGCACAAAGATGGAGTCACACAATCGTCCTTATGTGGTTCTTAGGTGGATCACAGTGAATGGCGGTGCTGGTTCGAAGGGCCGATGGCCTACTCCTGCACCTATTGTCTATTGTCTAATGATATCCATTTAACGCAGAGATAGTCGTACTCATCCTAATTTTGTGCAAATGGACCACGTATTTGTGTCTGAAGAAGGGTCTCGACCCGAAACGTCACCTTTTCCTTCGCTCCATCGATGCTGCCTCACCCGCTGAGTCTCTCCAGCATTTTTGTCCACCACATACATATTTGTGACTCTATCTTTAAGATAAACATCCCTTTATCACGTAGAAATGGAGTCAGAGTTCACTTTTTGATGCCTGAGGTAAACATCGCTATAACATGCAGACATCGACTCCATCTGTATGTATGAAATGGATATTTATCTTAATAAAGATATTTATTGCCACTTGGCGATTTTGTTCGGCGACTGCCGGCATCATTGACTGACGTATCAGGTCACCGAAAAAGTCGCGGCGTGACCCGGCGTGATGACGTATTGATGCGCGGTGTTTTTTCAAGTGTCGCATCATTTCTTTTGTCGCCGCTGGATTTTGAAGCGTTCAAAATCTCTTGGCGACACTGATATGACGTCGGCAGTCGTCGAACAAATCGCCAAGTTGGACAGGCCCTTTAGACAACTTAACGATGACTGTTCAGTGACTGTCCCTTTAACGCATAGAGATGAAGTCGCAGATACATCCTTGTGTTGTGTTAGGTCAATATTCACTTAACACAGATATAGTTCAAGAAAGAACTGCAGACTCTGGTAAAATCGAAGGTAGACAAAAATGCTAGAGAAACACGGCGGCTGAGGCAGCATCTATGGAGCGAAGGAATAGGTGACGTTTCGGGTCGAGTCCCGAAACGTCACTTATTCCTTCGCTCTATAGATGCTGCCTCACCCGCTGAGTTTCTCCAGCATTTTTGTCTAACACAGATATAGAGTCACAGTCATCCTTACATGTTAAAGATAAATATCCAATTGACACATAGACATCATATCTGTGACTCTAACTCTTAGGTATATATCCCTTCATCACATAGAGATGGAGTCTTCAGGTAAGAGTGGTGGGTACATGGAGCGGGTTGTCAGAGGCGGTAGTTGAGGCAGGTACAATAACAATGTGTAAAATATACTTGGACAGGTATATGGATAGGAAACGTTGAAAGGGATAAGGGCCAAAACGTGGGCAGGTGGGACGGGCTTGGATGGAGTGTATTGGTCGACAAGGATAAATTGGGACAAATGGGCCTGTTTCTGTCCTGTATGGTTCGACGGCCTTCTGGAAAGATTTAATGCATCCCTAATGGGTAACCTTTGTACACTAAGGATGGTGACTATACGGTAGGAGCTGCCGGAGGAGGTGGTTGAAGCAGGTACTATCATACCTGCGTTTGATAAGGTCCCACATAGGAGATTACTGGGCAAAATTAGGGCACATGGTATTGGGGGTAGAATGCGGACATTGATAGAAAATTGGTTGGCAGACAGGAAACAAAGAGTAGGGATTAACAAGTCCCTTTCAGAATGGCAGGCAGTGACTAATGGGGTGCCGCAAGGCTCGGTGCTGGGACCGCAGCTATTTACAATATACATCAATGAATTGGATGAAGGGATTCAAAGTCACATTAGCAAATTTGCAGATGACACAAAGCTGGGTGGCAGTGTGAACTGTGAGGAGGATGCTGTGAGAATGCAGGGTGACTTGGACAGGTTGGGGGAGTGGGCAGATGCATGGCAGATGAAGTTTAATGTGGACAACTGCGAGGTTATCTATTTTGGTAGCAAAAACAGGAAGGCAGATTATTATCTAAATGGCGTTGGGAAAAGGGGAAGTACAACAGGATCTGGGGGTCCTTGTACATCAGTCAATGAAAGTAAGCATGCAGGTACAGCAGGCAGTGAAGAAAGCGAATGGCATGTTGGCCTTTATAACAAGAGGAATCGAATTTAGGAGCAAAGAGGTCCTTCTGCAGTTGTACAGAACCCTAGTGAGACCACATCTGGAGTATTGTGTGCAGTTTTGGTCCCCTAATTTGAGGAAGGCATTCTTGTTATTGAGGGAGTGCAGCATAGGTTCACAAGGTTAATTCCTGGGATGGCGGGACTGTCATATGCTGAGAGAATGGAGCGACTGGGCTTGTATACTCTGGAGTTTAGAAGGATGAGAGGGGATCTTATTGAAACATGTAAGATTGTGAAGGGTTTAGACACGCTAGAGGCAGGAAACATGTTCCAGGGGCCACGGTTTAAGAATAAGGTGGAAGCCATTTAGAACGGAGATGACAAAACACTTTTTCACACAGTTACGAGTCTGTGGAATTCTCTGCCTCAGAGGACAGTGGAGGCCAGTTCTCTGGATACTTTCATGAGAGACCTAGATAGGGCTCTTGAAGATAGGGGATATGGGGAGAAGGCAGGAACTGATTGGGGATGATCAGCCATGATCACATTGAATGGCGGTGCTGGCGCGAAGGGCCGAATGGCCTCCACCTGCACCTGTTGTCTATTGTCTGTTGTCTATAACGTTTAAGAGCTATTTTGTAATGTTTAAGAGACATTTGGACAGGTACATGGATAGGAAAGGTTCAGTGGGATACTGGGGCAAACGCGGGCAGGTGGGACTAGTGTCTTGTTCGTTGTGGGAAAGTTAGGCCGAAGGGCCTGTTGCCGTGCTGAGTGGCTCCATGAAAGAAATACTCTCATCTCCCCGGACCTTTTCCTTCAATGCTGTTGCAAGGTCTTTGATCTTCCTGTCATCTTGGCAGGATTTCAGTTTCAGGGCATCTATTTCATCCTAAAAGGCAACATTCAGTCGTTAGTTCCACGGGTTTAGAGGACGGGGGATGAGAATGCATCTTATAATCTGACCTGTAAAGGCACCTGTAGATAGACACAGAATAACTCAGTGGGTGAGGCAGCATCTATGGAGAGAAGGAGTAGGAGACCCTTCTTCAGACTGGTGTCGGGGGGGGGGGGGGGGGGGGGGGGAGGGGGGGGGGGGGGGGGGGGGGGAAGAAGAAAGGAAGAGATGGAGACAGTGGGCTGTGGGAGAGCTGGGAAGGGGAGGGGAAGGAGGGAGAAAGCAGGGACTACCTGAAATTGGAATTCAATGTTCATACCCCTGGGGTGTAAACTACCCAAGCGAAATATGAAGTGCTGCTCCTTCAATTTGCACTGGGCCTCATTCTGGCCATGGAGAAGGACAGAAAGGTCAGATTGGGAATGGGAGGGGGAGTTGAAGTGCTGAGCCACCGGGAGATCAGGTTGGTTATTGCGAACTGAGCGGAGGTGTTGGGCGAAGCGATCGCCGAGCCTGCGCTTGGTCTCACCGATGTAGAGCAGCTGACACCTAGAGAAAAAAAAAAACAGCGGAATGCAATAGATGAGGTTGGAGGAGGTGCAGGTGAACCTCTGCCGCACCTGGAACAACTGCTTGGGTCCTTGGATGGAGTCAAGGGGGGAGGTAAAGCGACAAGTGTTGCATCTCCTGCGGTTGCAAAGGGAAAGTGCCAGGAGAGGGGGTGGTTTGGGTGGGAAGGGACAAATTGACCAGGGAGTTACGGAGGGAGCAGTCTCTGTGAAAAGCAGAAAGGGGTGGAGATGGGAAGATGTGGCCAGTGGTGGGAACCCGTTGGAGGTGGCGAAAATGTCGGAGGATTATCTGTTCTATATAATGGCTGGTAGGGTGGAAGGTGAGGACAAGGGGGACTCTGTCCTTGTTACGAGTGGGGGGGGGTGTTGAGTGAGAGCGGAGCTACGGGGTATAGAAGAGACCCTGGTGAGAGCCTCATCTATAGTCGAAGAGGGGAACCCCCGTTCCCTAAAGGATGAGGACATCCAGGTATGATCCCATCCCCCTTCCCAACCCACTGTCTCCGCCTCTTCCTTTCTTTTTCCCGGACCCCCCCCCCCCCTCCCACCTCCCCCCCTCCACCCGTGACATCAGCGTGAAGAAGGGTCTCGACATGTAACGTCGCCGATTCTTCTCTCCATAGATGCTGCCTCGGTCACTGTCCACGCATTGGTGCACTTCAATAAGTTTACAGACTTTATTTGGAACGTTGCATGCAGTTCTGGTTGCGTTGGCTTTGGAAAGTGTGCAGAAGAGGCGGGTAACTCTAACAGCATGTACAATACACTTGGACAGGTACATGGATCGGAAGTGTTTCGATGGACATATCCTAAACGCGGGCAAGTGGGACCAGGTTAGGTGTGGCATCTTGGGGGAGTCAGCATGGATGAGATGGGCTGTAGGACCTGTTTCTGAGCTCCATGACTCTCTGACAGATCGATGCACAAAGTTATCTGTCTGTTATTCAAGATAAATATCCTTTTAACAGAGAGAGAGAGAGAGATAGAGATAGGATAGATGATAGAGGATAGACGGCCGAAGTCCGGACCTAGCTATGGCAACAGTGAGCGGGTACGAGCAATCTGAGCAGTGAGCCTCATGTTGACTTGGATTGGGACGGTTTTGGTATCTCGGTTCAAACCGGGCCTATGATGTCCAGGGGAGACATTACAAAGGCCATGAATAACCTTCTTGGGAGGGGAGCTATTGTCTCTTCCGAGCTCGAAAGAGGAAAGGTTGTGATGATGCTAAAGACCCGGGAGGGTGTGGCCCGAGCATTGGGGATCTCAGTGGGAATTACAAAGGCCATGAATGAACGGGAGCTATTGTCTCTTCCGAGCTCGAAAGAGGAAAGTTTGAGATGATACTAAAGACGGGGAGGGTGTGGCCCGAGTGTTAGGAGCGGGGGGGTCTCATTGGGGGGGGTCCCACAAACAGGTGGATCCTTGGTTATCCAGGTGAGACCGGTTCTCCCTGCGGATTTTCTCCCCCACATGTATTCACGACGCGTCACTTATTTCCACACCTGTCTAAGTTTGGGGAGGTGCGGTCCCTAAGTGCTTTAGGCTCATGCAAACCGGGGGGGACTCCATGAGGAAAAAGGGTTCCTTCAGTTTCTAGAGGAGGGTGTTCATGAAGGTGGTGAGGGGGATGGAGCTGAGGGAAGCTCGAGGTGGAGTGTTAATAGGGGTCTCCCTAGAACCGTGTGTTGGAGTTGGGGGAAGGCACGGTGTCATGCGTGCGGTGAATTTGGACTTCTCCGATGGAGTGTCTTTATTCACGGGGTCCTAACGAGAAGTTCAAGCGCAGCAGTGGCCCAGGGATGCGCTGCTGGCCCATCCGGCGTGGGCCCTCAAACCTCAGTGCGCGGGTGTACTGCTGACCTCGCTATGGCTGCCAGCCTCTGGCCTCGGTGATCTGGGGCGTCAGTAATTACCCATCTGGGTCTGCAGGTTCTGCCATTGGGGACCCCGGCAGCGTTAGCCACCGCCCCCCCCGTCCTAACCTGTGGTGGCGGCTGAAGGGGGGCAGCACAGGTGGGATGGGGGTGAGGAGGGGGCAAGTGGGTAACGCAGAGAAGAAGAAGAAGAAAGGAGAAGAAAACGTCCGCCCGAGCAAGTCAAATGGATGGGTGCGTGCACCTGCCGAGTTTCTGAGACCACCCAAGGGTGCCTGCCCAGCTCCAGTGAGGTGCAGTTTGCACCTGCCGTGGCCCAGCAGGAGCTGAGGTGATTCAGACGGGGCAGGGAAGCTAAAAAACGCAAACGTGCGGGTGGAAAGTGGCTGGGGATAGTGTGGAGGCCGAAGACACTTCCGTTATTGGAGGTCACCATACTAGCCACAAGCTAGGCGGGCACAAAAAAGGGTTAGTGCCTGGCGAGGAAGAGCAAGGGCGTGGGTCCAAAGCTAGGGGATGTCTTTTCTCCAGACCTTCAGCCACTGATGTGGTTGGTGGTCTTGAAACTGGTGTCTATCTGGTCGGAGGTTGGGTCCATTTCAGGGATCTTCTGCGAGTTATTATAAGACCACGTTCTGGGGTTGACTTCCACTGGTGTGTGTCCTCTGGGCGGAGTGGATGTCCCCCTTCGTTTCAGGGGCCGTCCGAGGGAGTTATCTCATCGGGTGTTGTTAGTTCCCCTGCGTGTGTGTCCTCTGGGTCGGAGGAGGTCCCCTCGTTTCAGAGGCCTACTGAGGGTGTTGGCACGCCAGATGATGGGGTTAGCTCCCCTGGTAGTGTGCCCCCTGAGACGGGGGATGAGCAGAGCCAGCCCGAAGGGGGAGGTTCGGGGGCTTTGGTGTACCACTCTGTGCTCCTTATCAGAGCCAATGGAGGTGCTGGGGGGTGTGCTGCCTCACCGGCTGAGTTGTCAGGGGAGAGTTTAAAAGCAAGTGGAGATTCTCCTGGTGTTGCCTGTGGAGAGGGTACTCTGGGTGCTGTGGAGGTCGGGCCTGTTTTGGGTCGTGATCCTCTTTCAGATTCCGGGAGTGCCAGTCTACCACAGGCCCTGGGGGTGCCTCTTGATTTTTCTTCCCCAGGCCCAGACGTGGAGGGTGATGGGAGAGTGCAGGAGCCCAGCCAGTCAGTGGGCTGCTTGTTGCGGTCAGGGGATTCGGAGAGAGTTTTTGAGTCTAGGCAGAGTGTGAGGGTCTCAATCTAGTGTGCCTGCACATTCACAGTAGCTACATTAAATTTAAACGGTAGTAGAGCAAGTTTTCGCAGATTTCAGCTTTTATCAATCCTTAGAAAGGGGGAATTTGCAGTGTGTTTTCTGCAAGAGACGCATACCATTGTTAGTGATGAACCCACCTGGCGACTGGAGTGGGAAGGGGGGGTCTACATGAGCGCCATCTCAGCTCGAATTCGAGTGGGGCGGCCTTTCTGTTGGCCCCGAATTTTCTGCCAAATGTTTTAAAAGTGCAAGAAGTTGTGCCAGGACGTTTGCTCCATCTGGCCGTGAGCCTGGATGGCATGCCGTTGCATTTCATTAACGTGTATGCCCCTAGCTCCGGCACGTTACAGGCCGGCCTACTTCAGGAGGTGACTGCTCTGTTGAGCACTTATTGATAGGGAGAGTGTGTCTTCCTTGGTGGGGATTTCAATTGCACACTTGAGGCGGCGTGACCGTTTCTGGTACTCAGTGTGCCCCTGCTGTAGCGAAGAAGTTTGAGAAGGGTTTGATTGCGTCCTTTGAGTTGGTTGGTGGCGAACCTCCACCTGGATTCCACTGCTTTTTCGCGGAGATCTGAGGGTGGGTGATTGTAGGAATAATATATTTCCTGCATTGATCGATCCAGCGTTGCGCTGGGTCTGGGGTCGCGTACAGGCATAGGCTGCTATTTCCCCGAGCGTTTTGTTTCCCGTGTCTCAGCGGCCTCAATGGCAGGAGGGGTGGCTGGTGCCGTGCTCGGGCTACTGTCTGGTGCGTGTGGATTTCAATCCAGCAGGGGTGGTCTGCGGTGGGGGCTGACGCGCGCTGGGTCCGCGTACTGGCACTTTAGAACAACATGGCTCCCGGGCTGCGTCCACACAAGATGATGACCGGTGTTTCCGGGAGCACATTCTGCACCTCCTTTCAGATGTTTTTTTGGATGAACGTGACTGAGGCAGAGGTGCTTCTCTTCCCTAACGGCAGTGGTGGGATGTGGGGTAAGTCCCACAATCCCCGGTGTTCGACACAATCAGGGAGTGGGGAGAGCCCAATTTGTAAGGATTATACGTCGGGGTCGACCTGGACAGGGAACAACGGCGGTGAAGGCAGGCTTTCGTGGGCGCTGGGACTGCATGGGTTGAGGTATTGTAAACGGTCAGAGGCTTGAAGGGAGATACTGGACACAGAGTACAAGACACTGGACGCCTGTTCGGTTTGGTGAACACTCCTGCGCATGCCATATTTCGGGAGAGTTTCAGAAGAAAAGGAAGTCATTTCTCTTTGAGGAGCCTGCTGCTTGAGCAATGGGGGTTCCCGAGGCGCTTACGTGAGGTCGCGCTGATACCGATGCTGCACGTTTATAATGCCTGGGCTTTCGTCGGTCTGGTTTCTTCCCACACCGATCCTTCGCCAATAATATTGTAAGTTGTTTCGTGTAGGATTTTTCTCTCTGGACTGCTTGCCTCGCTTGAAGAAGGTCTAAGCTCATGAACTTAAACCTAGGCAGCTCGCAAACAGCTCGTGGAGCTGCTCACAGACGACAGCTCCCTCTCTGGTCACTGTGTGTGGGAATGGATCCGGAGAGGATGTTAATTCCCGGGATTGGACAGACCAAACCTCCTTGGTCCCTTTATGGTTCCCTGGCGGGAGTTCTCTGGCGGAGGGATTCATGCGGGGAGGCTCAGCAAGATCTGTGGGAGGGTCTACCAACTGTAGATAGGGAGGTGGCAGATCTTCTTGATGGCCCCTTATCTTTGGAAAGTTAGACTCTCGTGGCCCTGCATCAGCTCAGGAGGGGTGAGTCCCCGGGTGCGGGAGGATTGGGGCTGACGTAGAGTTTTCTGGGATAGATCCTCAGGGGTGATTAATGTTTTGTTCTGGGGGAGAGCCTGGCGACCGGGCAGTGGTTCGTCGGCTGGGGCGATGCCCATCTCGTGGCGGAGGGCATGTTATGGTAGTTGTTGTCTTGCTGCCCAAGAAGGTCTCCCATTGAACACCTGGTTATGTTAGTGCTACCAGGTGTTGATCTGCGGGAGGGGGCTGGCGCCCGGTCTAAGGGGGGTCTCACGGCTCCCGGTGGCGGGCATCAGTCGACCCGCGCTAAGGGGCTTGCCTGTCTTCTACCGGGGTGTGCTAAGAGTGAGGAATTTGGCTGTTTTCAGCCAGCGTGTTGCTTCACGAGGGGAGGGGGATGTCGTGGCTGCGGGAGTGGCCGGTCCTCACCCTGTCATGGCGGGTGTCGAGGAGAGGCGAGCGCCTAGAATGGTTCTGATAGAGCTTACCCCCGCTCCATCAGATCTGCTCATTGGGCCTAGGCTCCGGGATACTTCTCGGGCACCGGTTCCACACAATCTGAGCCGCCTTTCTGAGATGACCAGCATGCCATTTCGTGATGCGAAGCAACGCACACTGTATAGAATGCTCCTGCACATTCTGCACCTCCTTGCCTTCGTCTCCCGTCCCGACACACCATGGCGGACGGTGTTACCACCCGAAGGTGGGGGAGGTCCCCAGTGGGGGTCCTTCTATAAGGGAATTGTTCCCCTTTACATTGGGGACCTGGGGTGGAGAGTGTTGCACAGAGCGGTGGTTTGTAATAAACTTTTGAGTCGGTTCACGGGCTCGTCTGCCGCATGTATTTTCTGCGGCGAGGAGGAGACCGTGTTCTACGTGTATATGGAGTGTGAGAGGCTACTGCCCCTGTATCAATATCTGAAGGGGTAGTTCCTCAAGTTCTGGTTGCATTTTAGTCCCACAATCCTGGTGTTCGAACACAAGGCAGGGAGCAAGGAGAGCCGGGTGGGGGGGGGGGGGGGGGACATCCCCGTTGGTTTGCTCCTGGGCCTGGCCAAGATGGCCATTCGTGGGTCCAGGCAGCGGGCGGTCGATGGTCAGGCTAGAGTCGGCTGCCTGCCCCTCTTTCGGGCCTACGTCCGTGCACGTGTGCCCCTGGACAGGGAACACGCGGTGTCTACAGGGACTCTGGAGGCTTTCCGTGGGCGCTGGTCACTGCATGGGGTTGAGAGTATTGTAAACAATGAATGTTCTGTTGTACTATAATGAATTTTTTGATATAGTGTAATTTTTGATTGTGTTTTGATGTGTTGTATTATATGATTGTGTCGAATAAAGTTTTTGAAAGGAAAAAAAAAGAGAGAAAGACTCTAAAATTGAATAGGAAACTGAAGGGCAATGTTTTCACAGGGAATGGTTGTGACTGCATTTACAAGACACCTGGACAGGTGCATGGGTGGGGAAGGTTTAGATGGATATGGGCTAAATGCCAACAGGTGGGACCAGTGTGTATGGGGATGCCTGGTCGGCAAGGGCAGGTTGGGCCGAAGGGCCTGTTTGCGTGGTGTACGACCCTGCTGCAGTCCTCCTGCATCTAGTTTATCCAGCCTTCACAAGTTCTAGGAGCAGTATTAGGCCATTCGGCCCATCGAGTCTACTCCGCCATTCAATCATGGTCTTATTTCTTCCTCTCCCGCCGCCCTGTCACCCCAACCCCCTCTCTGCTCCTCCGAACCCCTGTCTGTTAGAAAGTTGTACACTCCGATGAGATTCTTGCTCATTTCTCGCAAGGTTAGTGAACGTAATTAAGCGAGTTGACACAACCACTCTGCGCATTTCAGAACCCAACGTTCCTCAAGCGGGTCTAGTTTCAATGGGATATCTTCGTTGGCACGGGCGAGTTGGGCCGAAGGGCCTGTTTGCGTTCTCGATGACTAAAGGGGTGGCACTGTAACGCAGTCGAGTCGCTGCCTCACAGCGCCCGAGACACGGTACTATCCCGACTACGGGTGCTGTCTGTCCGGAGTTTATACTGCCTGGGCTTTCGTCGGTACGCGGGGCTCCGGTTTCTTCCCACACTCTAAAGAAGTACAGTGTGGTTCATTGGCTTCAATAAAAATTGTAAGTTGTCTCTAACGTGTAGGATAGCGCTGGTGTGCGGGGTTGACCGCCGGTCAACATGGGCTCAATGGGCCGAAAACCTGCTTGCACGCTGTACCTCTGAAGTCTAACGCTCATGAACATAAACCTAGTTGACCCAATCCGCTGCGTGCAAGTGAGGGCCCAAAGCTTCCCAAATGGGACTCGCTGAGATGGGGCATATTGGTCTGCGTGGACATGTTGGGCCCAGGGGCCTATTAGCATGCCATATGACTCCACGACTAATGGGGCTAGTCTTCTCCCTCATCGCCAAGAGCTGGAACCTACACGTGTGCGGAATGAGGCATGGAATAATGTCTCCCACATGCCCACCCCACATGCCGTACCTCCCTTCATCCTACTGACTGTGGATGGTTCACCAGGTTAATTCCCGGGATGGCCCTAGTGAGACCAAACCTGGACTATTGTGTGCAATTTTGGTCCCCTAATTTGAGGAAGGATATTCTTGCTATTGAGGGAGTGCAGCGTAGGTTCACAAGGTTCATTCCCGGGATGGAGGGACTGTCATATGCTGAGAGAATGGAGCGGCTGGGCTTGTACACTCTGGAATTTAGAAGGATGAGAGGGAGTCTTATTGAAACATAAAAGATTATTAAGGGTTTAGGACAAGCTAGATGCAGGAAACATGTTCCCGATGTTGGGGGAGTCCAGAACCAGCGGCCGCAGTTTAAGAGTAAAACCCCTGTCCCACGGTGCGAGTTCATTCCAAGAGCTCTCCCGAGTTTAAAAAAAATGAAACTCGTGGTAAGCACGGAGAATGAACGTAGCGGGTTACGTCTGAGCTCGGGGACGTCTCTTAGCGCTAACGGCAGGTACTCGGGAAGTCTCGCTAACGGCAGGTAAGCTCGGGAAGACTCGTGAAGATATTTCAACATGATGAAAAATGTCCACGAGAGCCCCGAGTACCGACGAGTTCGAATCAGGGCAAACTCGGGAGAGCTCTTGGAAGGAACCCGTACCATGGAACAGGGCTTAAAGGGGTGAGCCATTTAGAACGGAGATGAAGAAACACTTTTTCACACAGAAAGTTGTGAGTCTGTGGAATTCTCTGCCTCAGAGGGCGGTGGAGGCCGGTTCTCTGGATGCTTTCAAGAGAGAGCTGGGTAGGGCTCTCAAAGATAGCGGAGTCAGGGGATATGGGGAGAAGGCAGGAACTGATTGGGAATGATCAGCCATGATCACATTGATGCTGGCTCAAGGGGCTGAATGGCCTACTCCTACTGTCTATTATCTACCTCCACCCACCTTCAGCCGTGCCTCCACTGTATCCAGCTTCTTCGTCTCCAGGTGAAACGCTCCTTTCATTGTCTCCAGCTGCTCCTTGAGGAACATCCAGCGGTACTCTGACCTCTCCAGCTGTGAGGGCAATTCAGAACTCCCATTTACTTTGCCCATCCCACCTCCTTCCGAAGCACCCGGTAGGTTTATTATAGATCATCGATACTAACGGAATGTGCGAAACGGGGCCAAGGGGTGTTGTGCACGCTGGCGCAGCGGGTAGAGCTGCTGCCTCACAGCGCCAGAGACCCCGGGTTCCATCCTGACTACGGGTCTCGTCTGTACGGAGTTTGTACGTTCTCCCTGTGACCGCGTGGGTTTGCCCCAGGTGCTCCGGTTTCCTTCCACGCTCCAAAGAGACAAATAGGTTTGTAGGTTAATTGGCTTTGGTAAAATTGGTAAATTGTCCCTAGTGTGTGTAGAGGATAGACACAAAATGCTGGAGTAACTCAGCGGGACGGGCAGCATTGCTGGAGAGAAGGAATTGAGGATGCTTCGGGTCGGATCTGGAAAGGATAGCAGGACTGAAGAAGGGTTCTGACCCAAAACGTCGCCTGTTCCTTTTTCCTCCGGAGATGCGCTGCCTGACCCGCTGAGTTCCTCCAGCGTTTTGTTCCCGTCAAATCTTTCCCCATCTCACCTTAAAACTGGTCCCCCTCCAGTTCTTGAATCCCACACCCTGGGTGAATCTCAAGCACCTTGGCTTCTACATAAGTGAGAGTCAGAGAGCAGGACAGAGGTGGAGGTAGGGCCAGAATGGCCGGTCTGACTGCCAGCCTCTCCACGTTGGCGCAGCCCACTCACCAGCTGTTTGAGCGAGTCGGATGACTGGAGAACCCGCTTGTTCTCCAGCAGGAGCAGCGACTCCCTCTCTTGAAGCCTGCGGAAAAGCAGCAAGAAAGCACGTTTAGGTTTATTATTGTCCCGTGTACCAAGGCACAGCGCGCAGGGACCCAGTAACAGACAATAACAACAACATAGACAATAGGAGCAGGAGGAGGCCACTCGGCCCTTCGAGCCAGCACCGCCATTCAATGTGATCACAGCTGATCATCCCCAATCAGTACACCGTTCCTGCCTTCTCCCCATATCCCCTGACTCCGCTATCTTTAAGAGCCCTATCTAGCTCTCTCTTGAAAGCCTCCAGAGAACCGGCCTCCACCGCCCTCTGAGGCAGAGAATTCTACAGACTCACCACTCTCTGTGGGGTGGGAAGATTAGATGGAGTCAAAGTGTAAATAGAGTCTTAAACTCTGTTTTTAATTCCACAGATAATGTTGGTTGGCCCTTGGCGTGACAGAAGAATATGTCTGTGATCAGGATTGGGGAGGGCAATACTGGGAAAAAGCAATGAACACCCTTTAATCCAATTGAAGGCAGCAAACTGCAACAGCACCGCCAATGCGGAAGACAAATTGTCACTGCAAATGTCCCCAAGGCTGTGGAAACTGGGAATGAACAATTGTACCAGGGCTCTCTGCAGGGACTGAGCTAAGTTCTAATTACATCTAAATTATGATTTCAGATATGATCGTTTTGTGACCCGCCAATGCACGCATCTGCTGTATTTCTGTTCCGCTTCTGTTATAACCCTTTGGCCACTTCAAAATAAACTGAGTTTATTTAACATAGAAACATAGAAAATAGGTGCAGGTGGAGGCCATTCGGCCCGTCGAGCCTGCACCGCCATTCAATATGATCATGGCTGACCATCCAACTCAGTATCCTGTACCTGCCTTCTCTCCATGCCCCCTGATCCCTTTAGCCACAAGGGCCATATCTAACTCCCTCTTAAATATAGCCAATGAACTGGCCACAACTACCTTCTGTGGCAGGGAATTCCAGAGACTCACCACTCTCTGTGTGAAAAATGTTTTCCTCATCTCGGTCATAAAGGAATTCCCCCTTATCCTTAAACTGTGACTCCTTGTTCTGGAGTTCCCCAACATCGGGAACAATCTTCCTGCATCTAGCCTGTCCAAGCCCTTAAGAATTTTGTAAGTTTCTATAAGATCCCCCCTCAATCTTCTAAATTCTAGCGAGTACAAGCCGAGTCTATCTAGTCTTTCCTCATATGAAAGTCCTGACATCCCAGGAATCAGTCTGGTGAACCTTCTCTGTACCCCCTCTATGGCAAGAATGTCTTTCCTCGGATTTGGAGACCAAAACTGTACGCAATACTCCAGGTGTGGTCTCCAAACCCCTGTACAACTGCAGTAGAACCTCCCTACTCATTTGGGAGTGCAGCGGAGGTTTAAAAGGTTAATTCCCTGGATGGCAGGACTGTCATATGCTGAGAGAATGGAGCAGCTGGACTTATATACTCTGGAGTTTAGAAGAATGAGAGGGGGATCTTATTGAAACATATAAGATTATTAAGGGTTTGGACACGCTAGAGGCAGGAAACATGTTCCCGATGTTGGGGGAGTCCAGAACCATGGGACACAGTTTAAGAATAAGGGGTAAGCCATTTAGAACGGAGACGAGGAAACACGTTTTCTCACAGAGAGTTGTGAGTCTGTGGAATTCTCTGCCTCAGAGGGCGGTGGAGGCCGGTTCTCTGGATACTTTCAAGAGAGAGCTAGATAGGGCTCATAAAGATAGAGGAGTCAGGGGATCTGGGGAGAAGGCAGGAACGGGGCACTGATTGTGGATGAGCAGCCATGATCACATTGAATGGCGGTGCTAGCTCGAAGGGCCGAATGGCCTACTCCTGCACCTAGTGTCTATTGTCCATTGGTCCCACACACAGTTCCATGGTGTTTACGCCCAATTATTTCTGCTAAAGCCTTTGCAAGTTCTCCCCCAACTTCTGAGCTGTACCTTGTGTCCACTTCTGAGGTGGAAAGTTAGAATCTGCCACCCCACTAGTTTCACTCTGTGTCTCACCGCTTTTTCTATTCTTTATATTCCAAATACTTTGATTCAAAAAACAAAAAACAAACATAGAGTATTAACACGATCAAAGGCAGCCTATGTTGACAGTTTACTAACAAATGGTCATCAAATTAATATATCGCCAACTTGATCAACAAAACACGTGACCTCCCACGGCAGCCAGTGTTCACGGACGGCCTCCAGATTCCCCGTGGACACCGCGTGTGTGTGTTCCCGCTCCAGGGACACGTGGGCACGGACGTCGGCCCGGACAAGGGGCGGGCAGCCCAGCCCGTCAACTACCCGCTGCCTGGGCCCGTGAATGGCCATCTTGGACAGGCCCAGGAGCAGACCGACAAGGAGACCCCCCCCCCCACATCCCACACCTCCATCCCGACCCTCCCCCCTCTGCATCGAGAGCCCAATATCAGGGGCGTGGGGCTAAAATGTCGCCAACACTTGAGGAGCAGCCCCTTCAGTTAGCCGAACAGGGGCTGCAACCTCTCACACTGCGTGTGGACGTGGAACATGGTCTCTTCCTTCCGGAGTGTGCGATGGGGGCGGTGTAGAGGGAAGAGTCGCCCTCTAACTGAAGCCCGCGGCCCAGAGCCAGCCTGAGTGGTGGGGTTGCAGGGCCAGAAGCTAGTGAGCTGAGGTGACCTTTACCCACTTTTTTGCTCGGGTTTCTCCAGGCGATATACCTACTTCTCCATTTCGGCCAGCATCATCTCCTTCTCGCTCCTGAGGGACGACAGCTCGACGCTGGTGGCAATGAACTCCGACTGCAGGCTTGACAGCTCCTTGAGGGCAACCTCCAGGGAGCACGGGCTGTCCTGTGGCCTGGTGCTATGATTCTCCCCGGTCCGCAGGAGCAGAACCTGGGCCCTGCCCCCACCAAACATCCGCTCCAGACATTCCACCGAGCAGCCTCGTGTACATCCTCCGTTTATCTCAATCACCCTGGCAAGAGAAAAACATTGAGAACATTCATCATTTCTGGTCTTTTTCAAGGTTTATTCTGAAGGGGAGATGCCAACAAAACTTAACAGCTGGGGATGTCCATCCTTCAGCTTTTTGTGTACCCTCGATTCTCCAGCATCTGCAGTTCCTTCTTTAAAACTTCATCTGGACCTATAAGGTTCTTGGTTGCACCATATGAAGTAAAGGTATTAACATGATTCATAATGCAAGACGATAAACAAAAGAAAACTGGAGGAATCACATTTTGTAGTTGGAATATAAGTGGTGCTAATGAACCAATTAAAAGGGGTAAAATCTTTGCCCAATTAAAAGCCTTAAACAGTGACATTATTTTCTTACAAGAGACGCATCTGAAATATCAAACACAGATAAGACTGAAGGCAAATTGGATGTGGGCAAACATACTACTCTTTCATTACTTCTAAATCTAGAGGCACGGCTATTATCATTCGTAAAGGTATTGCCATTTAAATTAAAGAATAACTATAGCAGATAAAGGGGAGGTACGTCATAGTCACGGGAGAAATTTATTCTACTCCACATACTTTGATAAATATTTATGCTCCTAATTTTGACAACCCCCAATTCATTAGTAAAATTTTTGGATATAATTTCAGAACTTAATCATCAAAATGTGATAAAGAAACATAGAAACATAGAAATTAGGTGCAGGAGTAGGCCATTCAAGCCCTTCGAGCCTGCACCGCCATTCAATATGATCATGGCTGATCATCCAACTCAGTATCCCGTACTGCCTTCTCTCCATAAACCCTCTGATCCCCTTAGCCACAAGGCCACATCCAACTCACTCTAAATATAGCCAATGAACTGGCCTCAACTACCCTCTGTGGCAGAGAGTTCCAGAGACTCACCACTCTCTGTGTGAAGAAAGTCTTTCTCATCTCGGTCTTAAAGGATTTCCCCCCCTTATCCTTAAGCTGTGACCCCTTGTCCTGGACTTCCCCAACATCGGGAACAATCTTCCTGCATCTAGCCTGTCCAAACCCCTTAAGAATTTTGTAAGTTTCTATAAGAATCCCCTCTTAATCTCCTAAATTCCAGAGAGTATAAACCGAGTCTATCCCCTTCTCTCATAAGACAGTCCTGACATCCAGGAATCAGTCTGGTGAACCTTCTCTGCACTCCCTCTAAAATAATTCCTTTCCTCAGATTTGGAGACCAAAACTGCACGCAATACTCCAGGTGTGGTCCTCACCAAGACCCAGTACAACTGAAGTAAACCTCCCTGCTCCTGTACTCAAATCCTTTTTGCTATGAAAGCTAACATACCATTCGCTTTTTTTCCACTGCCTGCTGCACCTGCATGCCTACCTTTCAATGACTGGTGTACCATGACACCCAGGTCTCGCTGCATCTTCTCCCCTTTTCCCAATCGGCCACCATTTAAAATAATAGTCCGCTTTCCTGTTTTTGCCACCAAAGTGGATAACCTCACATTTATCCACATTATACAGCAATCTGCCAAACATTTGCCCACTCACTCAGCCTATCCAAGTCACACCCTGCAGTCTCCTAGCATCCTCCTCACAGCGAACACTGCCCCCCAGCTTAGTGTCATCCGCAAACTTGGAGATATTGCCTTCAATTCCCTCATCCAGATCATTAAATATATATTGTAAATAGCTGGGGTCCCAGCACTGAGCCCTGCGGTCCACTAGTTACTGCCTGCCCATTGTGAAAAGGACCCGTTACTACCTACTCTTTGCTTACCTGTTGCCAGCCATTCTCTATCCACATCAATACTGAACCCCTAATACCGTATGCTTTAATTTGGGGGGGTATACTAATCTCTTATGTGGGACCTTGTCGAAAGCCTTCTGGAAGTCCAGATATACCACATCCACTGGTTCTCCCTTATCCACGCTACTAGTTACATCCTCGAAAAATTCCACAAGATTCGTCAGACATGATTTACCTTTTGTAAATCCATGCTGACTTTGTCCAAATGAATTTTCACCACTTTCCAAATGTGCTGCTATCCCATCTTTAATAACTGACTCTAGCAGTTTCCCCACTACCGATGTTAGACTAACTGGTCTGTAATTCCCCGTTTTCTCTCTCCCTCCCTTCTTAAAAAGAGGGTTACATTGCTACCCGCCAATCCTCAGGAACTACTCCAGAATCTAAAGAGTTTTTGAAAGATTATCACTAATGCATCCACTATTCCTGAGCTACTTCCTTAAGTACTCTGGGATGCAGCCTATCTGGCCCTGGGATTTTATCGGCCTTATAATCAATTCAATTTACCCCAACACCACTTCCCGACTGACACTGGATTTCACTCAATTCCTCCTTTGACCCACAGTCCCCTGCTATTTCAGGCAGATTATTTATGTCTTCCTTAGTGAAACGGAACCAAAGTAGTTATTCAATTGGTCCGCCATATCCTTGTTCCCCATGATCAACTCACCTGTTTCTGACTGCAAGGGAACCTACATTGTTTTAACTAACCTCTCTCTTCACATATCTATAAAAACTTTTTGCAGTCAGTTTTTTATGTTCCCTCCAGTTTTCTTTCATAATCTATTTTTCCTTTCCTAATTAAGCCCTTTGTCCTCCTCTGCTGGTCTCTGAATTTCCTCCCAGTCCTCTGGTATGCTGCTTTTTCTGGCTACTTTGTACGCATCATCCTTTGCCTTTGATACTATCCCTGATTTTCCCTTGTTATCCAGGATGCACTACCTTCCCCGATTTATTCTTTTGCCAAACTGGATGAACAATTTTTGTAGTTCATCCATGCAGTCTTTAAATGTCTTCCCATTGTATATCCACCGTCAACCCTTTTAGAATTAAATTGCCAGTCAATCTTGGCCAATTCACGTCTCATACCCTCAAAGTTACCTTTCTTTAAGTTCAGAACCATTGTTTCTGAATTAACAATGTCACTCTCCATCCTAATGAAGAACTCAACCATAATGGTCACTCTTGCCCAAGGGGGCAACGTACAACAAGACGGCTAACTACCCCTCCTCATTACTCAAAAACCCAGTCTAAAATAGCCTGCTCTCTCGTTGGTTCCTCTACATGTATGATTTAGATAACTATCCCGCATACATACCAAAAAATCCTCTTTCCTCAGCACCCCTGCCAATTTGATTAACCCAATCTTATGTAGATTGAATCACCCATTATAACTGTTATTGCCTTTGTCGCACGCATTTCTAATTTTTCCCCGTTTGATACCATCCCCAACTTCTCTGCTACTGTTAGGTGCCTGTACAACAACACCCACCAGCGTTTTTTCTGCCCCTTAGTGTTTTTGTAGCTCTACCCATAAACCGATTCCACATCCTCCAAGCTAAATGTCCTTCCTTTCCATTGCTTTAATCTCCTCTCTAACCAGCAACGCTACCCCACCTCCTTTTCCTTTCTCTCTATCCCTCCTGAATATTGAATATCCCTGGATGTTCAGCTCCCAGCCTACGTCACCCTGGAGCCATGTCTCCGTGATCCCAACTATATCATAATCATTAATATCTATCTGCACGTTCAACTCGGGGGAGTTTTGTGGGGAGATTGTGTTTTAGATCCATGGGGGAGATTGTGGGGGAGATTGTGTTTTAGATCCATATTTGGATAAATCAGCATGACAAAAAAGGACTAACATAAAATCTAAAACGAGTGAACTCCTAAATACATACATGAAAAATACTAATATAACAGATGTATGGAGGATCGCTAACCCAGTAGGTAGGGAATATTCATTTTATTCAACAGTACTTAAAACATATTCACGTATTGATTATTTCTTAGTGGACACAAAACTAATTCCATATACATATAATTCTAAATATCATAATAGTATTATTTCTGATCATTCCCCGTTAACTTTTTCTTTAAAATTAGAAGGAATGCCTGATAAAAATTTGTTTTGGAGGTTTAACCCCCCAAATTTTAAATAACTCACAAGGTTGCACATATTTTAAAAAAGCAGATGATATTCTTCTTTGAGACAAATGATACACCAGATATTTCACCCTCCTTATTTATGGGAAACTTTTAAGGCATTTATAGAGGAACTATAATTCTAATATCCAGCTTTCCAAAATAAAAAGAATAATACTGAACAATTGCAGTTAGAACAAGAAATTAGACAATTAGATTTAGAAAATGCCAAAGAACCAACTACAGATAAACATAATAAGATAATAATACTAAAATATAAATTAAATAAAATTTTATCGGCCAGAATAATAAGATTATTTCAAATTACAAAACAAGAAAATTTTGAATTTGGTGATAAACCTCATAAACACCTAGCACGCCAACTGAAAAAAAGGGACACAGAAAATACAATTACTAAAATTAAATCAGACAAAGGGGAATTACTAACATTACCTAAAGATATTAATAAAAGATTTGCTCAATTTTATCAAAACTTATATACATCGAAAACCTCTGCAAATAATACTCAAATTACAAATGTCTTAGATAAGTGTAATCTTCCAAACTTAAATATGGTGGAACAAGAGGCATTAGGAGCTCAGATTACACTACAGGAAATAGAAGAAACAATTAGTTCGTTGAAGAATGGCAAAACGCCAGGACCAGATGGCTTTAGTAAGCTTATAAAAGATTCTACGAGATAATTTCTCCACGGTTGCAAGATTTATATATATACGCTTTTAAAGAAAATAAACTACCAGAAACACTAACTGAGTCAACTATTACACTTATACCAAAAAAGGATAAAGATCTAGAAGACCCAGGCTCATATAGAGCTATTGCACTCCTAAATACAGACCAAAAAATATTAACAAAGACCCTAGCGAGAAGATTGAGTAATTATATCAGTAAACTAATAAATCCGGACCAAACAGGGTTCATACCAAAGAGATACTCATTTAACAATTTGAGACGGCTGTCTAATATAACGTACTCACACAATACTGAAGAAGAACTAGCAATTATCTCATTGGATGCAGAAAAAGCTTTTGATCCAATATTTATTCAAAGTATTGGAAAAATTTAACATGGATAATTTTATTTCATGGGTAAAATTATTATATGATAAGCCGACGGCTAGAATACTGACTAATAATATATTATCCCCGAAATTCCAATTAGCAAGGGGCAATAGGCAGGGGTGCGCGTTATCACCCCTATTTGCACTAGTGATAGAGCCTTTAGCTGAAAGTATAAGAAGCCATCCGAATATTCATGGGTATATTACTAAACACTCAAATAATAAAATTTCATTATATGCAGACGACATATTATTATATATTACAAATTCGCAAACTAGCATACCAAATAAACTAAATTTAATAGAGGAATTTGGTTCTTTTTCAGGATATAGAATAAATTGGAACAAAAGCGAAATTATGACCATAAAACCTCAAAAGTCGACACATCTGTTGAAATTCCCTTTTAGAATTACAACAGAAAAATTTAAGTATTTGGGCATCCAAATTACTAGGAACTATAAATCATTACTCAACGCAAACTATATGCCCTTATTAACTAAATTAAATGGGTTGATTAAATTTTGGAAGACACTGCCGATGTCTTTAATAGGCAGAATAAACACGATAAAAATGATCTTCTTACCACAAATATTGTACCTATTTCAATCCATACCAATATACTTACCTAAAAAATTCTTCAAAAAATTAGATTCTGATATTATAAACTTCATATGGGATTATAAATCACACAGAATTTTAAAAAAAAACACTTGTGTAAATCTAAAGAATCAGGGGGACTGACACCCCCTAACTTATTGTATTATTATTGGGCAGTGAATATTTAAAAAAAAAACTACTGGTTGGACAGTTCTGCCCAACAGGTAGATTGGATAAACATAGAAACATAGAAACATAGAAATTAGGGCAGGAGTAGCCATTCAGCCCTTCGAGCCTGCACCGCCATTCAATATGATCATGGCTGATCATCCAACTCAGTATCCCGTACCTGCCATTCTCTCCATACCCTCTGATCCCCTTAGCCACAAGGGCCACATCCAACTCACTCTTAAATATAGCAATGAACTGGCCTCAACTACCCTCTGTGGCAGAGAGTTCCAGAGACTCACCACTCTCTGTGTGAATGGAGAATGAGAAAGAATGTAAGAATGGAGAAAGAGGATTGTTCCCCTTATAATATAGGAGCGATCCTTCTTTCCCGATAAAACTGAACAATGTAATATACAAGAAGAATCCAATTATTCATAGTATAATACGAATTTGGAAACAAATAAAATTAACTTTAAAATTAAGAAAATTATCGCTTCTTTGTCAAAATAGCTAATAATCCCTCATTCAAACCATCCATTATTGATAAAACGTTTATCCATTGGGAAAGAATAGGAATTAAAACGATGGGAGATATGTATAAAATGGGAAAATTTTTATCATTCCAACAACTACAACTAAAATATAATTTGAAAAGTAATCAATATTTCAAATACCTTCAAATTCAAGATTATTTGAAAAAATATATACAAGGATATCAAACTTTAACTTTAAGGAAGGAATGAATAGAAAGGCAGAATCAAGCAATTTAATATCTTACTTATATAATATAATTCTAAATATAGAAACACCAACGACAGAGGCAATTAGAAGAGGCTGGGAACAAGAGTTATTGATAAAAATTCCGAACGATAGGTGGGATAAAAATTTATTATATGTAAACAAATGTTCAATGAATGTAAGACATAACTTAATTCAATTTAAAATTTGACATAGATTATATTATTCGAAAACAAGACTGAATAAAATATTTTCAAATGTTTCCCCCATCTGCGACAAATGTCTAACTCAAAATGCCACTATAGCACATTCCTTTGTCTCTTGTCCAAAACTGTATACATTTTGGAATGAAATTTTTGGAATTTTTACAAAACTATTTAACACAAAATTGAACCCCAATATCGAATTGATTATCTTTGGATCAATGGAAGAGGGAAGTAAACTAACTATATTCCAAGAAGCTTTTCTTAATTATGGTCTAATAACAGCGAAAAAACTTATACTTAAATTTTGGAAAAACGCATCTACGCCAACATTCAAAATGTGGATCTCAAACATGTCTGAAACGCTACATCTTGAAGAAATGAGATTCCTCTTACTAGGCAAAGTAGACCAATTCTTAAAGATTTGGTCTCCGTTTATCAACTTTTTACAAACATATGGTGCAACATAACATAACCTTAGAAATTAAATGGTTTAGAACTGGGTGGCGGATGGGTAAAAATATGAGATAGGTAGATCTTTCCTAATCTCTCTTTTTTTACTTTTTACTTTTCTTTCAATCTTTTCTCATCTCTGTCCTTTATTTCTTTTGTTTTCTGTTTCTACTCGCTTGTCTATCTATTCCAACACTCTTTATTTCTTTTTTCTCTCACTGTTCTTTTATTATTGAACCAAAAGTATGAAGTTGTACAAGAATGAAAATATGTATTTATGTATTAGGTACTTAAGTACCAGACTACTGTACTTACTTCTAACAAAAATAAAAATAAAAAAAAAGAACATTAATTCATTCCTCCATTCAGAACGGTAGCAACGTCAGTAGATGTAGGCTACCCCCCCCCCCCCCCCCCACCCCCCGCCCACAATTCCATTGTGTAGACTCCATTATAAATGTTGAGGTTTCGGAGTACTTAGAAGCACACAATAAAATAGGCCAAAGGAATTAATTTCGTCGGAGGATGGTGAATATGCTGAGAGAATGGAGCGGCTGGGCTTGTACACTCTGGAGTTTAGAAGGATGAGAGGGGATCTCATTGAAACATATAAGACTGTTAAGGATTTGGACACGCTAGAGGCAGGAAACATGTTCCCGATGTTGGGGGAGTCCAGAACCAGGGGCCACAGTTTAAGAATAAGGAGTAAGCCATTTAGAACGGAGACGAGGAAACGCTTTTTCTAACAGAGAGTGGTGAGTCTGCCACAGAGGGCGGTGGAGGCAGGTTCTCTGGATGCTTTCAAGAGAGAGCTAGATAGGGCTCTTAAAAATAGCGGAGTCAGGGGATATGGGGAGGAGGCAGGAACGGGGTACTGATTGGGGATGATCAGCCATGATCACATTGAATGGTGGTGCTGGCTCAAAGGGCCAAATGGCCTACTCCTGCACCTATTGTCTATTGTCTATTGATTGTGGATGATCAGCCATGATCACATTGAATGGTGGTGCTGGCTCGAAAGGCCAAATGGCCTCCTCCTGCACCCATTGTCTATTGGCTATTGTCTATGAAGTGAGAGGAGCAAAATGTAATGGACATGTGTGGGGTATGTTTTTTTATACAGAGGGTGGTGGGTGCCTTATAATGAGTGGTCAACATTTATCATGGGGAAAGCCAGCGCAAATATTTAAAATGGAAGTCAAGGAAATATGCTAACATTTACAAAACATGAATTGGGAGCCAAGCTGAAGTAGATGATTTTGTGTCTAATTCTGGCCTTTGGAGAGGAACTTGGAGATCATGGCTGAGTAACAAATTCCACGGATAAAATGAGTCACTGGCAATGTGCAGTGAAGATTCATGATAGTTCCCTCTACAGCAGCTTGGGCGGAACGGGGACGCAGCAGGTAGAGTCGCTGCCTCACAGCACCAGAGACCCGGGTTCCATCCTGACTACGGGTGCTGCCTGTACGGAGTTCGTACGTTCTCCCCGTGACCCGCGTGGGATCTCTCCCCGAGCTCTGGTTTTTACACAGAGTTACACAACACACAGAGTTGTGAGTCTGTGGAATTCTCTGCCTCAGAGGGCGGTGGAGGCCGGTTCTCTGGACACTTTCAAGAGAGAGCTAGATAGGGCTCTTAAAGATAGCGGAGTCAGGGGATATGGGGAGAAGGCAAGAACGGGGTACTGATTGTGGATGATCAGCCGTGATCACATTGAATGGCGGTGCTGGCTCGAAGGGCCGAATGGCCTCCTCCTGCACCTATTGTCTATTGTCTCCCACATTCCAAAGACGACCAGAACCAAAGAGGTACAGAGTTTGTAGGCTCTCCCTGTGAAAAATGGTAAAAATTATAAATTGTCCATCATCATCACTGGCGGTCAATCGAAACGAGTATGACCGTCCACTCATGGAGGACGCCTGTGCGTGACTTTGTTTAACGTGGGGAGACTGGTGCACGGACGGCCACCCCACAGTCCTAGACAGATCTGGGTCAGGATCCAGTGGCACGGAGTCCAAGACGACCAGAGACCCTTTTCTGCTGCAGCCTTCATCCGCCTTCCCGGCCATTGTGACGCTCCACTAAGGTCAGCCATCGTCCTCCGCCTGTTCCACCGTTGAGGTCTTGGTGCCCCAGGTGTGTGTAGGATAGTGTTAGTGTGCGGGGCAGTCTGGGTGGGCGGTCTAGTGTTCGGCGCGGTCTGGGTGGGCCTAGGAGCCTGCTTCCAACCTGTATCTCTAAACTAAAATAAACAAAACTAAACATAAAACTAGAAGATCCAGGCAAGGTTCGGGGCAGTTGGGCGTTCCAATCTGGAATGCAATGAACTAAACTGTGGTGGAAGCTGATCCAAGATTAATTTTCCCAAGGGAAAAGAAAGAAGCAATTGATGGGGTCAAAGGAGAAAGAGAGGAGAAGGGTCTGCATTTTCTGAAGTCCTGGTGTGTATAGTAAGCTGTCTGCAATGCAGTTGTCAATTCTGAACTCTCTGTGGCCCTTGAGAACGATTTTTGCAGTCTCTCAGTGGGTATCAACACCATTTTACAACCCGTGCACAGGGATTTGGGGCTCCATAATTCCTTGAAAGTGGCAACGCAAGTAGATAGAGTAGTAATGAAGGCGTACGCTACGTACGCTTGCCTTCATCGGTCGGGGTATTGAGTACAAGTCAGTGAGTCACGATGTGTTTAAGAAGGAACTGCAGATGCTGGAAAATAGAAGGTAGAAAAAAGTGCTGGAGAAACTCAGCGGGTGCAGCAGCTTCTATGGAGCGAAGGAAATAGGCAACGTTTCGGGCCAAAACCCTTCTTCAGACTTTATAGGACTTTGGTGAGGCTGTATTTGGCTGCATGTCAGTAAAATTAAGGAGCTGATTGTGGACTTTAGAAGGGCACAAGATAAGATAAGATGCATTTATTTCTCACATGTGCCAATGGGCACAGCGAAATTAAATCACCATACAGCGATACATTAAAAAATAAAGAACACAACATGGAGTAAATTCAGAGTCTCTCTTAGGATCCTTCAATCCTTCTACTCTGGTACAGTAGAAAGCATCTTGTCCAGAAACATCTCGATCTGGTTTGGCAACAGCTCTGCCCAGGACAGGAAGGCTCTGCAGAGAGTAGTGCGTTCAACCGAACGCACCATGGGAACTCAAGTTCAAGTGAGTTTATTGTCGTGTGTCCCTGACAGGACAATGACATTCTTGCTTTGCTTCAGCACACAGAACATAGAAGGCATTGACTACAGAACAGATCAGTGTGTCCATATACCATTATATACATATATACACACATGAATAAATAAACTGATCAAGTGCAAATAACAGATAATGGGTTATTAGTTATCATAGTTTTGTCTGAGCCAGGTTTAATAGCCTGATGGCTGTGGGGAAGTAGCTATTCCTGAACCTGGTCGTTGCAGTCTTCAGGCTCCTGTCCCTTCTACCTGAAGGTAGCGGGGAGATGAGTGTGTGGCCAGGATGGTGTGGGTCCTTGATGATACTGATGAACTACACTGCCCCCCCCCCCCCCCCCCACTGCAGGACCTATACACCAGGAGATGCAGATCCAGAGCCAACAAGATCATGAAGGACCCCCACCACCCCAGCATCGGACTGTTCCAGCTGCTACGGTCAGGCAAGCGCCTCCGTTGTCGCACTGCGAAAACAGAGAGGGTGAGACGGAGCTTCTTCCCACAAGCCATCGGGACTGTAAACTCTAATCACACCGGGCGTAATTACTGTTGTGTCTTTTTTTTAAAATGTAAATACTGGTTCTGTTCTGTTGTTCCGTTGTTTTCCACAATCCTGCAGGCATTGCCACTTTCATTTCACTGTACATCTTGTATGTGGATGTGACAAATAAAGTCACAACCTCCTCCACACCGTCTCGTCACACATTTCCAGGGTCAGGTGCGGAGTGAAGCTCCTTCTACACCGCCAATAGACAACAGACAATAGGTGCAGGAGTAGGCCATTCGGCCCTTCCAGCCAGCACCGCCATTCAACGTGATCGTGGCTGATCATCCCCAATCAGTACCCCGTTCCTGCCTTCTCCCCCATTTCCACTGACCCCGCTATCTTTAAGAGCCCCATCTAGCTATCTATCTCTTGAAAGTATCCAGTGAACCGGACTCCACCACCTCCAATGTCCTGTCAAGCATTCAAATACAAATGGTTTATTAATGAACAATCAAGGACCATTCTCGCCCCCCTCTTCTCTCCTCTCCCATCAGGCAAGAGCCCCAGAAGTGTGAGATTCAGGGACAGTTTTGTTATCAGACCTATGGACTGTCCTCTCACCGGCTGGAGAGGTGCTGAGCACCCATCTTCCTCATTAAAAACCTTCCTTTACTCAGACCTTTTTGGACTTTATCTCCCACTAAACATTACACCCTTAATCATACCCTGAACATTGAATTTTCTCAGTTCTGTTAACCCTTGCTGTCTCCGCCCCTTCCCACCTCTCCCTCAGCCCTCGGGCCCTGGCATTCCCTCTCTCTCCATCTCCCTCCCCCACCCTAGTCGCACTAGCTTCTCATTTTCACACCACAAACAGCTTACAATGGCTTGTTCCCTTTATCATCGGTACTTTTCTGCATATCTTTCACTCATTGTTCTTTATCTCTCCACATCACCGTCTATATCTCTCGTTTCCCTGATCCCTGACCAGTCTGAAGAAGGGTCTCGACCCGAAACGTCGCCTATCTCCTTCGCTCCTTAGATGCTGCTGCACCCGCTGAGTTTCTCCAGCCTTTTGTGTACCCTTTATCATATATCTGTCATCATCATCGGCGGTCACTCGAAACGAGTATGACTGTCCTCTCCTCTCCATCGGGTCGTCCACTTGTGGGTCTGTGGAGGCCGATCCGCGATCCACACACCTCGGTGTGACGCGGGCAGTGGGGACTGGCGGAGGTGGGTAGTCATCGAGCCCCCTTCTCCCTCTCCTCAGGGTGCTGCCGCTTTGTCTCTGCCACACGGCGCAGTTCCATTTCGTGACGTGCGGCTCCTTCCCGCACGGATTTCCTCCAGCAGCGCCTGTCCAGTGCGATGTGCTCCCAGTCGCTCGATGTGATGCAGAATTTCTTCAGACTGTCCTTGAAGCGTTTGTTTGGCCCTTCAAAAGGGGGCTCGCCGACCTTCCTTCAGTTGAGAGTACAGGATTTGTTTAGGGAGAAGTGTGTTGGACGTGCGGATGACATGGCCGGTCCATCAACGTTGGTGCTGCACTATTATGGTGGTGATGCTGGTCAATAGACAACAGGTGCAGGAGGAGGCCATTCGGCCCTTCCAGCCAGCACCGCCATTCATTGTGATCATGGCTGATCATCCCCAACCGCAAGAAATGCAACACTTGTCCCTTCACCTCCCCCCTCCACTCCTTTCAGGGACCCAAGCAGTCCTTCCAGGTCCGACAGAGGTTCACCTGCACCTCCTCCAACTTCATCTATTGCATCCGCTGCTCCAGATGCCAGATGATCTATATCGGTGAGACCAAGCGGAGGCTTGCCGATCGTTTCGCCGAACACCTCCGCTCGGTCCGCAATAACCAACCCGACCTCCCGGTGGCTCAGCACTTCAACTCCCCCTCCCATTCCACATCCGACCTCTCGGTCCTGGGCCTCCTCCACAGCCAGAGTGAGCAACACCGCAAGTTGGAGGAACAGCACCTCATATTCCGCTTGGGGAGTCTGCATCCTTTGGGCTTAAACATTGAATTTTCTCAATTCTGTTAGCCCTAGCTGTCCTCCCCTTCTCTCCCTCAGCCCTCGGGCCCTGGCATTTCCTCTATCTCTATCTCCCTCCCCCACCCTAGTCGCACTAGCTTCTCATTTTCACACCACAAACAGCTTACAATGGCTTGTTCCCTTTATCATCGATACTTTTTTGCATATCTTTCATTCATTGTTCTTTATCTCTCCACATCACCGTCTATATCTCTCGTTTCCCTGATCCCTGACCAGTCTGAAGAAGGGTCTCGACCCGAAACGTCGCCTATCTCCTTCGCTCCTTAGATGCTGCTGCACCCGCTGAGTTTCTCCAGCTTTTTGTGTAATCCCCAATCAGTACCCCGTTCCTGCCTTCTCCCCAGACTCCGCTATCTTTAAGAGCCCTATCTAGCTCTCTCTTGAAAGCATCTAGTGAACCGACCTCCACCGCCCTCTGAGGCACCACTCTCTGTGAGAAAAAGTGTTTCCTCATCTCCGTTCTAAATGGCGTACCCCTTATTCTTAAACTGTGGCCTCTGGTTCTGGACTCCCCCAACATTGGGAACATGTTTCCTGCCTCTAGTGTATCCAAGCCCTTAACAATCTTATATGTTTCAATGAGATCCACTCTCATCCTTCTAAACTCCAGAGTGTACAAGCCCAGCCGCTCCATTCTCTCAGCATATGACAGTCCCGCCATCCCGGGAATTAACATTGTAAACCTACGCTGCACTCCCTCAATAGCAAGAATGTCCTTCCTCAAATTAGGGGACCATAACTGCACACAATACTCCAGGTGTTGTCTCTATACAGCTAGGGCTCTGTACAACTACAGAAGGACCTCTTTGCTCCTATACTCAACTCCTCTTGTTATAAAGGCCAACATGCCATTCGCTTTCTTCACTGCCTGCTGTACCTGCATGCTTACTTTCATAGACTGATGTACAAGGACCCCCAGATCCCGTTGAACTCCCCCTTTTCCCAACTTGACGTCACGTTGGCTTCCTCCAAAACGCTGATGTTGGTGCCTTTGTCCTCCCAGGTGATCCTCAGAATCCTTCGTAAGGATCTTTGATGGTTTTGTTCCAGAGCCGTCAGGTGGTCCATGACTCGGCTCCATACAACAGGGTGGGGAGGTTGATGGTAATCATTTAGGGTCGTTTCGCTGACTGGTCAGCACGCAACAGAATGCTTTCCATTGTACCTCAGTGCACATGACAATAAAAACCAAAACTACGAATAAACAAAAATAAACGTTGTGAGATCAGTGAAGCCCTGGTGGTCAGGGCTACAGACAGGGGGAGCGAGAGACTGCTGTCGAACACAGGTCTGCCTGCTTCAGGACTTTTACGGGGGAATGGGGAGTGAGGGGTTATGCATGGGAGCCGTCACACTGGACGCATGAGGGTGGATCGCGTGCAGGGAAAGCCGCTGACGGAGTATCGAACATGGACCTGGCCCTTCGGCCCACAATGCCAGTGTCGCACACGATGCCAAGACCCACTCCCGGCAGCCTGTGCTTTATTTTGCGCTGACCTTGGGCCGTCCCCTCCAGTTGCGATCGCAGGGCGTCCCTTGTAGCCGGGGTCCGGGGGGCAATACGCACCGCCACTCCACCTAGTGTCCGTAGGGGGAGGAGTAGCTCTGCTGTCAGTGACCGGGGGGAGACAGGTGACGGGATCTAGGGAGTGGGCAGGGCTGAAGATGTCCCTGGTCGGGTTGCTCCTGGGCCTGGCCAAGCTGGCCATCCGCGAGTCACGGCGCCAGCGGGAAGAGGGTTCTGCCCGTGCCGTATGTTTGCCCCTTTACCGGGGTTACGTCCGCGCTGTGCCCGGGCGGTGTTAGAGAGGGACATCGTTGTATAGCCGTTATTCAGTATATTTGTAAGGATTGTATCACAGTTGTTAGGAAATTTAGTGTGCAGATAGTTTGGTGATTTTGTACTTTAAAAAAAAAAGTTATTCAAATTATTTATTCAATTATTAAAAAATAATATTACACCACAATAAAACTAACCAGAACCCACCACCATAATACAATACAAACAAATATCCGTAATAAACGACTATACAGCTATCGTACACTCCTTTTCAAGGATGCGTTCAACACCCTGCGGTGCCCAGCGGTCCCGGAACTCCCCCAGGGTGCCCGTGTACAGGGCGTATTACCTTTCTAACCCCCACACGAGCATAGACGTAACCCCAGAAAAGGGGGTGATTTTGTACTGTGGTGGTGGGTCGTGTTACCAAGGTTTCGGTTTGAATCGTGATAGTAATTAACTGTAATGTAGATAATGTAAATGGTGTTAGCTGCCTCAAGTTAAAGGGGGAGCAGTGTGATGTATGTGATATAATTAGCATATGTTGTATGTTTTGGTGTAACAATTCACCTAAAACTTAGCTGTACAAAGATTATTCAGCTTGAGGAATTTGACAAAAAAAAAACTCAGTCTAAAACGTGTAACAATCCGAAGGACGACATCTTGCCACGTAGACACAACATAGAGATAGCCTGACAAACTCGCCGACTTGTACAGCTGATGTTTTAAACTACAGTCCCGTGCTTAGAGGGGTCTGCAGGCCTCTCATGTCCAGCTCGCAAACAACTGAGACACAACTCCGTATCTACTGTTGAAACTGTTAAACAATCCGGCGTGTTGCAAAACAGTCCTGCGGGTGAGTTCACAAACTCCATCCCATCCTCGTCGCCAATTGGAGTGTATTTGGGTGCTTGGAACTGACTTAAAAGAACACTCAGATGCAGGAGTAAATTACCAAGCTTCTTTATTCTAAGATGCCACCTTGAGTCTCCCCCAGCGCATGCGTCCCCTCGCACAAGACATAACATATACTAATTATATCACATACTGTCAAGTCTTTTAATGTTTTTGTGCAGATTCCCCGCTTGAAAGGGATCTGATTTCGTCCACCCCGAAATGATGAACTGGATTTCACTCAATGATCAAACACTTCTTTTCCATTTTTTTCCCCCCTTTTTATTTTGGCAGATTCAGCAATTAATTTACAGTTCCTCTTGATTTATTGTTTCAGCCATTACTTTGAAGGCATTTGGATGTTGTAGGTCTTAAGGTATTTAACAGTTTAGTCTTTTAGTAGCTTAAAACCCGGCTGCTAATCGGGTGCTGTAGATAATCAGTCCTGCATGCCTTTGCTGGCGATCGCGGCAGTTTTTCGGACAGTCTCTTAGATTATACTGTTCAGGTTTTAGCCGCAAGTCAACTTCCCTCGCGGGCCTGTCCGCTTTTCTGTTCACGGTCGGGCTGACTCTGATCCCGACCGGGCTTTCTCTGTTTTCTCCCCCCACCGGGTTGACTGTTCCCGGTTGGGCTGAAGACTCAACCTCTGTCGGTGGCTCTCTGGACCTGTCCGTGGCCTTCACGGTACTAGGCCCCCACCCGACGTCTGTGGCTGCTGCTTGGGCCTGGCTGTAGGCTGCACAGCCCTGGATACATTCCAGGTAAGCTGACACCGTGCCTGGTCACCCTTACTGCCCCTGCTTGTTTTCCTAGCTCTTCCCTGAGCTATTGCTTCCCGTTCCTACCTTTTTCCTTTTTGACGCCAATTCAAAACCATTTGGCTTGGTGCTGTTCCACTTGTTTCCAAATACTACTATTTTTAACTTTTGTTTTCAATTCTTCTTGCTGGCCTTGTTATTACCTTCGTTCTTTTATCCTCATCGCCGATTGTTGTGTATTCGGATGCTTTGAACAGTCTTGAATAAAGGCTCGGACACGGGAAATCATACAAGCTCCTTTACTGCAGGACGCCACCATCCAGTCTCTCCCCTGCTCATGCGTACTTGCCCCAGGCATCACAAGACACCAATTACTTATCCTAATTATCCCATACCTAACACTCCTCCCCCTTTAACTTGTAGGCAGCTAATACCTTTTCTATTACATACACCACACTCCTCCCCTTTTAAGTCCATTTCACCTGGACGGTATATGCTCTTTTCCTACTATTATGCACTTGTGATTTTAATTTAGCATTAGTCCTTTCGTTACAGTTTGACTTGACACATACATCACATTAACGAAATTATTTTTGCGTAAAAAAAAACCGTTGCGATCATACTTACAGATCTCCCTCGGCCAGTAACGGAATTACAGGTGACTTCACCACGGGGGTCCCTGACGAATCGATGTCCAAAATGCACCTCAGCTTGCCTGGATCCACGTCGAGCTCCAAGCACAGTAACTGGGCTGCGTCGGAGACCAGAGGTGACAGCGGTTTCCTGCCCTGTTGCAACTGGGCCTGTGGGATCACCAACAAGTTTAGAGACCCGCCCTCGGCCAACACTGACAGCTCCTCCAGAGGGAATCGCAGAGTATTGAAGGTAGACAAAAGTGCTGGAGAAACTCAGCGGGTGCGGCAGCAACTATGGAGCGAAGGAAATAGGCAACGTTTCGTCACGAAACGTTGCCTATTTCCTTCGCTCCATAGATGCTGCCGCACCCGCTGAGTTTCCCCAGCACTTTTGTCTACCTTCGATTTTCCAGCATCTGCAGTTCCATCTTAAACACCTCTGCTTCCCCTCCATTTTTTCACTCTCCCTTCCCTGTTCCCCTCCTGAATTTGTACTAATTTCTCCTCCAACGCCCCCCCACCCATTCCCCTCCATCTATATTCCTTCCTTTGACTACACAATTTGTACTTCTATCCTTATCAGGACACTTAAATTATTTTTGATACAAAAAAAAACGAATCTGATTACGAACACAAGAGTCGAGAGAGTTTTATTGTCATGTGTCCCAGATAGGGCAATGACATTCTTGCTTGCCGCAGCACAACAGAATATGTAAACATAATACACGTTGCCTATTTCCTTCGCTCCATAGATGCTGCCGCACCCGCTGAGTTTCCCCGGCACTTTTGTCTACCTTCGATTTTCCAGCATCTGCAGTTCCTTCCTGAACATCGCAGAGAATTATATGTCCTCATGTTGAATTGTGCTGCTCTGTATGGGATCCTTTCACTCGAGGGAACATCAACAAGATCCATGCCGCACAAAACAGAGCAGCAAGGTTCATATCTAACGCCTACAAGTGGCAGAGTTCCGTCTCCAGCATGATAAAGGACCTTAAACGAAATCCGCCCACTCCTCGTCGCAAGTTCATCAGACTGACAACGCTCCACAAGATCAAGAATACCACTAGTGATTTAAGGATGGAGGATCACATCCAGTAAAGCCCCTGTCCCACTGTACAAGGTAATTCACGCTTTCTCCCGAGCTTTCCCCTGATTCGAACTCGGAAAATGTCCGTGGCGGGTCGGTAGGAGTTCGTGGACGTCTCGCAGCGGCTCGTGATGCTAACGGTAGGTATAGAAAGTAACCATTTTTTTCATCACAAGTGTTTTTTTTTTTACTCGTGGACATTTTTTGCAGGGATGAAAAAAGTCGCGAGTTTACTGGATGTCCCGCGTACCTACTGTTAGCATTAGCATCTGCAGTTCCATGTGTCAGCATTCTGGTAAATCTCTTCCGCACCCTCGCCAAAGACCTCCGCATCCATCCAGTCATGGGAGCAAACCAGAACTGCATGCAACACTCCAAATGCGGCTCGCCCAAAGTCCTATAAAGCTGCAGCATGACTTCCCGAACCTTTTTCCTCAATGGCCAATTGACGAGGACAAGCCTTCTTTCCACTGCCGGCGTCATATATCAATGTCGCTAAATATTTTGAACATTTCAAAATCCAGCGGCGACAAAAAGGATGTCGCGACACTTGAAACAAATGCCACGCGTCGATACGTCATCGCGCCGTGTCATACGTCATTACGCCGCATCACGCCGCCTTTTTATCGGTGACCTGATACGTCAGTCAATGTTGCCGGCAGCTGCCGAAAAAAATCGCCAAGTGGGACAGGCCCTTAACTTTCTCTCTGCCTGTGTTGCTGGTCATGGACATCTCAATAGCTTAGAACATCTCAGCGGATGAGGCAGCAACTATGGAGCGAAGAGAATAGGCAACGCTTCGGGCCGAAACGTTGCCTATTTCCTTCGCTCCATACATGCTGCCGCACCCACTGAGTTTCTCCAGCAATTTTGTCTACCTTCGATTCTCCAGCATCTGCAGTTCCTTCTTGAACAGCTTGGAACATCTAACAGGTGTGGTCATGAGAAGTTGGCACTCACTGCCAGTGAAACTCATTATTCAAAGATTAAATCCCTCCCGCGGCCCCATGCCCCACTCGGCCCAGCGAGGAAGGCAAGGAAGGTCTGTCTACCTGCAGGTTATTCACGTGGAGCTGCGTCTTCACCTGGGAGAATTGCTGCTTCAATTGGATTAAGGCCAGTTTGTGTTGGATGAGTTGCAGTTCCAGAACCGTTCCTTCAGCTGTCATTTTGTCCGGGTTCCTAAACACAGATAAAGTGGACGGGCATGTCAATAGACAATAGACAATAGGTGTAGGAGAAGGCCATTCCGCTCTTCCAGCCAGCACCGCCATTCAATGTGATCATGGCTGATCATCCCCAATCAGTACCCCGTTCCTGCCTTCTCCCCATATCCCCTGACTCCACTATCTTTAAGAGCCCTATCTAGCTCTCTCTTGAAAGTATCCCGAGAACCGGCCTCCACCGCCCTCTGGGGCAGAGAATTCCACAGACTCACAACTCTCTGTGAGAAAAAGTTTCCGTTCTAAATGGCTTACACCTTATTCTTAAACTGTGGCCCCTGGTTCTGCACTCCCTAAACATCGGGAACATGTTTCCTGCCTCTAGCGTGTCCAAGCCCTTAACAATCTTATATGTTTCAATGAGATTCCCTCTCATCCTTCTAAATTCCAAAGTGTACAAGCCCATTCTCTCAGCATATGACAGTCCCGCCATCCAGTGAATTAACCTTGTAAACCTACGCTGCACTCCCTCAATAGCAAGAATGTCCTTCCTCAAATTAGGGGCCCAAAACTGCACACAATACTCCAGGTGTGGTCTCACTAGGGCTCTGTACAACTGCAGAAGGACCTCTTTGCTCCTATACTCGACTCCTCTTATTATAAAGGCAAACATGCCATTCGCTTTCTTCACTGCCTGCTGTACCTGCATGCTTACTTTCATAGACTGATGTACAAGGACCCCCAGATCCCGTCGTACTTCCCCTTTTCCCAACTTGACGCCATTTAGATCACTGAGGGTCCACTGGAGGAGGGTGGCCTTTGTGGGCTTCATGTGCCGTCCAGCACCCGGGTCAACCCTTCGTTCACCCAGCCACGGCCGAGTTGGTCAATGAACCCTTGTGGGCATTTACATGAGGCCCTGCCTCAGGAGGGCGGCATTTATCATCAAGGATCACACACGATCATAAGAATGGTCCCAGGAATGAGTGGGTTAACCTGTGATGAGCATTTGATGGCACTGGGCCTATACTCGCTGGAGTTTAGAAAAATGAGGGGGTGGGGGGAGCCCATTGAAACTTACAGGATAGTGAAAAGGCTTGGATAGAGTGGATGTGGAGAAGATGTTTCCACTAGTGGGAGAGTCTAGGACTAGAGGTCATCGCCTCCGAGTAAGAGGATGTTCCTTCAGGAAGGAGATGAAGTGGAGTTTCTTTTGTCAGACGGCGGTGAATCTGTGGAATTCCTTGCCACAAAAGACTGCGGAGGCCGTCAATGGATATTTTTAAGGTGGAGATTGATAGATTCAGGATTAGTACAGGTGTCAGGGGTTATGGGGAGAAGGCAGGAGAATGGGGTTAGGGGGGGAAGATAGATCAGCCATGATTGTGGTGGAGTATACTCAATGGGCTGAATGGACTGATTCTACTCCTAACACTTATGGACTTCTGAACCTTCCCGATATCGGAGATTTTTATTTATTGAACTTTTTTTTGGTTTGTTTCTTTATTATATTATCTATTCTCTAACAGATATATTATCTATCTGTTGTGCTGCTGCAAGTAAGAATTTCATTGTGACATTTTGGTGCCTGCCCTCTCTCTCTCTCTACCCCCTCCCTCTTCCTCTCTGGATGTGCCTGTGAGTTGGGGGCTATGTGTGAGTGGATGGGGGGGATGGGGTAAAAGGAGCGAATGAATAATATTAATATAATATCAAGTGGGGTGGTTAGTGTGTGTGTTGCAGGGGTGGTTAGTGTGTGTGTGGAGGGGGTGGTTAGTGCATGTGTGTGTGTCTGTGTGGGGGGGGTGGTTAATGTGTGTGTGTGGGGGGGGGGGTGGTTAGTGTGTGTGTGCATGGCAGGGGGTTGGTGTCAGTGTGTGTAAACGTCGCAGGCCATCGCCCTCCCCCACCCCCCCGCCAACCGTGCATTGAGCGGACGGGACCCCACAGGTCCCACTTGGCCTAGTCACTATTAAACACTCTTAACTTGGTATCTGGGACACACTTCAGTTTTCAACACACAATACCTCAGCTTAATTCCCACTGCAGCCCGATCAAGGCATGAAGATTTGTATCAGGCACCAGGGGAATTTAAATTTGTTTGAATTTAGTTGTGACTTGAAAGCAGTTCTGGTGACCATGACATCTCTGGGTTGTTGTGGGAACCCGTTTGACTCCAGTGACGATTGGGCAGGCAAGGAATCTTCTTTCCTTATCGAGTCTGGCATTGTTTCCCAGTAACGGAAGCGCATCATTGGAAGTGAGTATATGAGCAAAGAAGTCCTTCTGCAGTTGTACAGGGCCCTGGTGAGACCACATCTGAAATATTGTGTGCAGTTTTGGTCTCCAAATTTGAAGAAGGACATTCTTGCTGTTGAGGGAGTGCAGCGTAGGTTCACGAGGTTAATTCCCGGGATGGCGGGACTGTCATATGTTGATAGAATGGAGCACCTGACAATAGACAATAGACAATAGGTGCAGGAGTAGGCCATTCAGCCCTTCGAGCCAGCACCGCCATTCAATGTGATCATGGCTGATCATCCCAATCAGTACCCCGTTCCTGCCTTCTCTCCATATCCTCCGACTCCACTATCTTTAAAAGCCCTATCTTGCCCTCTCTTGAAATTTCCAGAGAACCGACCGCCACTCTAACTAAACTTTCTCCTGCTTACTACAATCAGTCTGAAGAAGGATCCCGCCCCGAAACGTCATCTATCCATAGTTTCGGCCCGAAACGTCGCCTATTTCCTTCTCTCCATAGATGCTGCCTCACCCGCTGAGTTTCTCCAGCATTTTTTTCTGCCATCTATCGATGGGCCTGTTACCATGCTGTATCTCTAAACTAAATGCCTATCACTTCTCAGGCTTTGTCCCACCACATGTCTCTTTTCCAGCTTTCTCCCCCCCCCCCCCACATTTCTGCAACAATATTGTTCTGGCCAATTCACCCCACCCCCCCCCCCCCTACTTTCAGTCTGAAGCAGTGTCTCGACCTGAAACATCACCTAGCCCTTTTCTCCTCAGATGCTGCCTGAACCACTGAGTTATTCCAACACTCTGCGAAACGTCACCTATCCATGTTCTCCGCAGATGCTGCCTGAACCACTGAGTTACTCCAGCACTCTGTGAAACGTCACCTATCCATGTTCTCCGCAGATGCTGCCTGACCCGCTGAGTTACTCCAACACTCTGCGAAACGTCACCTATCCATGTTCTCCGCAGATGCTGCCTGACCCGCTGAGTTACTCCAGCACTCTGTGAAACGTCATCTATCCATGTTCTCCGCAGATGCTGCCTGACCCGCTGAGTTACTCCAGCACTCTGTGAAACGTCACCTGTCCATGTTCTCAATAGACAATAGATGCATGAGTAGGCCATTCGGCCCTTCGAGCCAGCACGTGTCAATGTGATCATGGCTGACCATCCCAATCAGTACCCCGTTCCTGCCTTCTCCCCATATCCCCCTGACTCCGCTATTTTTAAGAGCCTTATCTAGCTCCCTCTTGAAAGCATCCAGAGAACCGGCCTCCACCGCCCTCTGAGACAGAGAATTCCACAGACTCACAACTCTCTGTGTGAAAAAGTGTTTCCTCATCTCTGTTCTAAATGGCTTACCACTTATTCTTAAACTGTGACCCCTGGTTCTGGACTCCCCAACATCGGGAACATGTTTCCTGCCTCTAGCGTGTCCAAACCCTTAATAATCTTATATGTTTCAATGAGACCCTCAAGTACAATAATAGCCCTCACGTACAATTGAAAATAGATAACATAAGTATAGAAAGAGTATATGAAAATACATTTCTTGGTGTGACCTTAGACCACAAAATCTGCTGGAAACCACATATAAACCATGTCAAAGCAAAACTGGCAAGGTCTATAGCAATATTGGGAAAATCAAGACACATTCTGGACCACAAATCATTACATACTCTGTATAATACACTCATATTGCCATATCTGAGTTATTGTGTGGAGATATGGGGTAACACCTACAAAACCAACCTACAGCCGTTATGTAATTACAAAAACAAAGCAATAAGAATCATCATAACGTTGGATATCTTGAACATACCAATTATATTATTCTTAAAAAGTCATATCTACTGAAGTTCACCAATCTGGTTAAATTTAAGCTACAAGCAACAAATCATGTACAAAGCGGGTATAATTTGAAGGGGAAATAATTTCTCTTAAAAGTATGTGCATCCTGTGGGATGGTCTGGAAATAAAATACAAACATAATTCAGTTTACAAAGATGTATAAAAACACTTTTTTTTAAGGGATATTGGGATGAGGAGAGGTGATTGTGAGTGGGATATTTGTTATACTGGTTGTATTGGGAAGGGTGATGGGTTGTACATATGACTAAGAGATACTGTATAGTACAGGAGGGTTTTTTCATTTCTTTTTTTCTCTTTTTTTGTATGGCTTTGTAAATATTTGATTAGTGTATAAATGTAAATAATTGAGTGTACATATAGCTGCTGGTGTACATATGGTGAATTTGTATAAGATAATTATAGCAGTTGAATAAGGGGTGGGAATGAATAAGCTTTGGATTCTTCCTGCTCGTTTTCAGACACATACGATTTCATTTCTTTATACTGTTTATGACACTTTATACATATTCTTGTTGTGTTTTTTGTATGGTGTTTCCACTTACTTTTTATTGTTTTATTCTGTTTGAAATAAAGAAATAAATTTTAAAAAAAATTTAAATTACAAAAATAAGATCCCCTCTAATCCATCTAAATTCCAGAGTATACAAGCCCAGCCGCTCCAATCTATCAAGATATGACAGTCCCGCCATCCCGGGAATTAACCTCGTGAACCTACGCTGCACTCCCTCAATAGCAAGAATGTCCTTCCCCAGGTTTGGAGACCACAACTGCACACAAAACTCCAGGTGTGGCTCCAGGTCAGTCTGAAGAAGGGTTTCGGCCCGAAACGTTGCCTATTTCCTTCGCTCCATAGATACTGCCGCACCCACTGAGTTTCTCCAGCACTTTTGTCTACCTTCGATTTTCCAGCATCTGCAGTTCCTTCTTGAACACTCCAGGTGTGGTCTCACTAGGACCCTGAACAACAGCAGAAGGACCTCTTTGCTCCTATACTCAACTCCTCTTTTTATGAAGGCCAACATGCCATTCGCTTTCTTCACTCTCCAGAGATGGTGCCTGACCCGCTGAGTTACTCCAGCACTCTGGATCGTTGCTCGTTTGACTGACCTGTCTAGCCGCCTGCAGGATTGTTTGCGTAACTCAGCCTGCAACACTTTGTCCTCCACCTCCTGCATCATTCCTTCGATGCAGCGCATCCTGTCCTGCACCAGAGCCGGGTCCAGCGGTTTGGGCAGGTTGCACTCCTGGGCTTGGCGGCTTGCTTCCCGTAGCCCATCCTCCACGACCTGAGAGAGCTCCATCACTCGCTGGGGCAGCAGGAACTCCTGAGGGAAAAACACAGCAAGGAATGTTACCGCCAGACCCATGTTAGCATCATCAGTCATGCCAGCGCAGCGGCAGAGTTGCTGCCTTACAGCGCCTGCCGCGCGAGAGACCCGGGTTCCATCCCCGACTACGGATGCTGTCTGTACGGAGTTTGCACGTTCTCCCCGTGACCTGCGTGGGTTTTCTCCGAGATCTTCGGTTTCCTCCCACATTCCAAAGGCGTACAGGTTTGTAGGTTGATTGGCCTGGTAAATGTAAAAATTGCTAAAAAATATGGACTTCTGGTTGGAAGATATGGATCGGCAACCAGACTGGTTAAAGATGGAAAAGGAAGATTGTTTGCCTTTTGAAATTGGCTCGATTCTGTTAGCTCCCACAAAACTGAATAAAAGAACCTATAGTGAAAATCCTATAATATATAGTGGTATACGAATTTGGAAACAATGAAATAAGACTTTAAAATTGGATAATTTATCACACTTTCTCCCCATTGTAAATAATCCTTCATTTAAACCCTCTGTGTTGGATAAAGGTTTTATACAATGGAAAAATTATGGAATTAAAAAGGTGGGACATCTTTATAGAAACGGTATTTTTCTTTCATTTCAGGAGTTACAACAGAATTATGGACTACAATTAAATATTTTTTTAAGATATTTACAACTTAGAGATTATGTTAAATCACATACACAAGAATATAGAACCAGAGAGCCAGAGACTCTTGATGAATGTTTGAATAAACATCCTAATACAGATAAATGAATATCTCACATTTATAATACTCTTTTGGAGAATGAGGTCCCGTTGACGGAATTATATAGACAAGCATGGGAAAATGAATTAGATCAATTTATAATGACAGATATTTGGGACGTAAGTCTACAACATATACATCAATGTTCGTTAAATGCCAGATATCTATCTACATTACTAAAAGTCTGATCTTGACCACTTTTGGCTCGCTGTGGTGTGATTTCTGAGAGAACGTCGCCACCTACAGCCGTCATTTTTGGCCAGCTCGCTCAGAGCCCCCCTCCGCCTTCCTGGACCAGAGGATTTTTCCCATCGATGAAAAATCAGAGAGATATTATTATTATTTTTTTAAATCGCCATTCTCTCTTCTGCCCCTGCTGGAGGGAGGGAAGGGACTATAAAACCAGGAAATGGTGTGCCTCACTCAGGCTCTGCAAGATGGAGGAAGTCAGAGGGTCACGTCTCTCTGTGCTCTGAATAGCACTGAACACATGTCTACTCAACTGCGAGTGCCCTTAATGTGGTTCTATAAATGCTTGCAAAAAGTGTCTATTGGTTCTAAAATGCCTGCAAAAAATGTCTATTGGTTCTAAAATGCTTGCATAAAGTGTCTCTATTGGTTCTAAAATGCATGCAAAAAATGTCTCAATTGGTTCTAAAACGCTTGCAACAAGTCTCTATTGGTTCTAAAATGCTTGCAAAAAGTGTCTATTGGTTCTAAAATGCTTGCAAAAAGTGTCTCTATTGAGTCTAAAATGCATGCAAAAAATGTCTCAATTGGTTCTAAAACGCTTGCAACAAGTCTCTATTGGTTCTAAAACGCTTGCAAAAAGTGTCTATTGGTTCTAAAATGCTTGCAAAAAGTGTCTATTGGTTCTAAAATGCTTGCAAAAAGTGTCTATTGGTTCTAAAATGCTTGCAGAAAGTGTCTCTATTGGGTCTGAAATGCTTGCAAAAAGTGTCTATTGGTTCTAAAACACTTGCAAAAAGTGTCTATTGGTTCTAAAATGCTTGCAAAATGTGTCTCTATTGGTTCTAAGATGCTTGCAAAAAGTGTCTATTGATTCTAAAATGCTTGCAAAATGTGTCTCTATTGGTTCTAAAATACTTGCAAAAAGTTTCTCTATTGGTTCTGAAATGCTTGCAAAAAGTGTGTCTATTGGATCTAAAATGCTGCCTGGCCAGAGTGACTGAGCTGCCTGGCCAGTGTGACTGAGCTGCCTGGCCTGAGTGACTGAGCTGCCAGCCCAAGTATCCATTCGGTTCACAATGTCCATACTAGCCCTCTGGAAACCAGTCCCTTTGACCCACAACACACATACTAGCGCTCCAGAAAGCCCCTCCCCCTCCCCCACTGGCCAACAATATTGGAATTGGTGGAGAGGTGGAATATAGCATTGGGGGACCAGCCCTCCCATGTGAAGCTGGAACCCAACGGGTCCCACTTAGTCTAGTTCTTTAATACAATTTAAAGTACAACATAGACTGCATTACTCAAAAACAAAATTAAAAATTCAATACTCAGAGGCTAATTTAACTCATACTTTTGTAAATTGTATGAAAAGCAAACATTTCTGGACGGATATTTTTAGAATAATTTCTGAAGTTGTTAATATCCAATTGGATCCCGACTCAAAACTAATAATATTAGGAATGTCAGAACAAAGCCTAAAACTTACAACAAGCCAAAGAAACTTCCTTGATTGTAGTATAAGAATTGGGACAAAATTAATATTAAAATTTTGGAAAAACCCAACAGCTCCCACAATTAAAATGTGGATCATGGAGATGTCGGAGACCTGACATTTGGAAAGAACTAGACTTGTCTTAATTGACAAACCTAGTGAGACCACACCTGGAGTATTGTGTGCAGTTTTGGTCTCCAAATTTGAGGAAGGACATTCTTGCTATTGAGGGAGTGCAGCGTAGGTTTACGAGGTTAATTCCCGGGATGGCGGGACTGTCATATGCTGAGAGATTGGAGCGGCTGGGCTTGTACACTCTGGAGTTTAGAAGGATGAGAGGGGATCTTATTGAAACATATAAAATTCTCAAGGGATTGGACAGGCCAAATGCAGGAAAAATGTTCCCGGTGTTGGGCGAGTCCAGAACCAGGGGTCACAGTTTAAGAATAAGGGGTAGGCCATTTAGGATCGAGATGAGGAAAATACATTTCACCCAGAGAGTTGTGAATCTGTGGAATTCTCTGCCACCGAAGGCAGTGGAGGCCAATTCACTGGATGTTTTCAAGCGAGAGTTAGATTTAGCTCTTAGGCTAAGGGAATCGAGGGTATGGGGAAAAAACAGGAACGGGATACTGATTCTGGATGATCAGCCATGAACATATTGAATGGCAGTGCTGGCTCAAAGGGCCGAATGGCCTACTCCTGTACTTATTTTCTATGTTTCTATGTAATGGGAAGATGGCCTGAATTTGTAAACAGTGACCTCCATTTTCTAAAACCATTTAACCAGGGTGGAAATGTCAAAGACAAGAGGGCACAACTTAAAGGTGCTGGTGGCAAAGTTTAACGGAGATCACGGGGCAAGTTTATTTCACACAGAGCATAGCGAGTGGTTGGAACCCATTTGATTAGTACGGGTGTCCGAGGCTATGGGGAGAAGGCAGGAGAATGGGGTTGGGAGGGAGAGATAGATCAGCCATGATTGAATGGCGGAGTAGACTTGTTGGCCTAATTCTACTCCTATCACATGACCTTATGACCTTGCCAGGAGTGAAGGTGGAAGCAGGTACGATAGTGATGTTTAACAGGCTTTTAGACGGGCACATGGATATATATATATATATATCTTTTTCTACAATAGGTGCCAATCATTGAAGTTGTCCATCATTACCAACAGGTCACATTGGTCAAACCAACACCTGCGCCGGGAACAGAGAGAGACATGTGGAGACACAGACAATAGACAATAGGTGCAGGAGTAGGCCATTCGGCCCTTCGATCCAGCACCGCCATTCAATGTGATCATGGCTGATCATCCCCAATCAGTACCCCGTTCCTGCCTTCTCCCCATATCCCCTGACTCCGCTATCTTTAAGAGCCCTATCTAGCCCTCTCTTGAAAGCATCCAGATAACCGGCTTCCACCTTCCTCTGAGGCAGAGAATTCCACAAATTCCCAAAATGTCTGTGTGGAAAATGTTTTCCTCATCTCCGTTCTAAGTGTCCTACCCCTTATTCTTAAACTGTGGCCCCTGGTTCTGGAGGGCCTCCACCAACATGCGTGGCACGGAGGGAGATGAATCGCGTGCAGGCAGAGGAGATTAGTTTGACTTGGCATCATGTTCGGCATGGACATTGTGGGCCGAAGGGCCTGTTCCTGTGCTGTACTTGTTGTATGCTCTGCTCTCTCAAGGCCACTCTAAATCCCCCCCCCCCCCCCCCCCACCCACACCCCCCCACAGCCTCGCCCGTGCACTGGGGATCGGAGAGGAAGCTCTAATTTCACGGCTAATGTTCTGGGAGCCTCCTTCAAGCTTGGAAACAGAAACGTGTGGCTGGTCTGCCCCGGGGCTTTCATCTGCTGCTGGAGATAATGCACCAGACTGGTTCCTGACACAGAAGAGTTTCGTTAATTATACAGAGCCGGGAGGTCGAGGTTTTGACGGTGATTAAATATGTGGTTTAATTCCATTTCTGTCAGGCAACAGGCTGCCCGTGAAAAATCCGGACCGACACAGCTCCACATTGTATAAAATCCTTGTAACTAAAATAAACATGTGCCTTGACTGACGTGAGTGCCCTGACTATTTGCTTCAAGTGCAGCCAAGTGCAAAATGCATGGTGTTCCAACACTCTTATGCAGTCTATATTAAAACCTTCAACATTGCAACTTCTGGAATCTGAGCTACTAATTGTTCCTTTATTTACACTGAGAGAGGTACGGATCATTTTATGAGACAACAGAACAGTCGTTTTTTTTAAAGTGGAGACACAAGGAACTGCAGATGCTGGAACCTTGAGCCAAGCACAAAAGTGCTGGAGGAACTCAGCGAGCCAGCCAGCATCTGCGGAGGGAATGGACAGACAACGTTTCAGATGCGGTCTATTCTTCAGACCGAAAGAAGTTTTAAGGTGTCAATTGTGTGCAGTTTTGGTCCCCTAATTTGAGGAAGGACATTCTTGCTGTTGAGGGAGTACAGCGTAGGTTTACAAGGTTAATTCCCGGGACGGCGGGGCTGTCATATGCTGAGAGAATGAAGCAGCTGGGCTTGTACACTCTGGAGTTTAGAAGGATGAGAGGGAATCTCATTGAAACATATAAGATTGTTAAGGGCTTGGACACGCTAGAGGCAGGAAACATGTTCCCCATGTTGGGGGAGTCCAGAACCAGGGGCCACAGTTTAAGAATAAGGTGTAAGCCATTTAGAACGGAGACGAGGAAACACTTTTTCTCACAGAGACTTGTGAGTCTGTGGAATTCTCAGAGGGCGATGGAGGCCGGTTCTCTGGATACTTTCAAGAGAGAGCTAGGTCGGGCTCTTAAAGATAGTGGAGCCAGGGGATATGGGGAGAAGGCAGGAACGGGGTACTGATTGGGGATGATCAGCCATGATCACATTGAATGGCGGTGCTGGCTCGAAGGGCCAAATGGCCTACTCCTGCACCTATTGTCTATTGTCTATTATCTATTGTCTAATACGGGGGGGGGGGCTATGTTCATGGGGGGGTGGGTAGCGATATCATTCATTCGTGGTCTATCTCAGTCGGGCTGAATGGCCTCTCGTTCCTCTGTGTTGGGTTCAAGGAGTTGGACCCGCACATCAGGGTTCTCCGGTTTCCTCCCACATCCCAGAGATGTGAGGGCACAGCGTTAGAATCGAAGGACGTACTTTTGGAAAGGAGATGAGGAGGAATTTCCTGAGCCAGAGGGTGGTGAATCTGTGGAATTCGTCGCCACAGACGGTGGTGGAGGCCAAGTCAACAGGTACTTTTAAGGTGGAGATTGACAGATTCTCGTTTAATCAGGATGTCAGGGATTATGGGAAGGCAGGGGAATAGGGTTGAGAGTGAAAGATAGATCAGCCACGATTGAATGGGCGAAGTAGACTCGATGGGCCGAATGGCCTAATTCTGCTCCGATGACTTACCAACATGAACATGAATAGGAGGTGTTTCTGGTCAGACTAGAGATGCACCTATTTCTCCCTCCCCTCCCCCTTCCATCTACATTCCTTCCTCTCGCTTCACAACGTACAACTCTTCAATCCTTTTGTCTCACACCTGCTGTCTTAACATCTCTGGCCTTTGTTCAACCACCTGCCAATGAAAAAAAGTCCTCACCCATATCAATCTATTACCTACCAAGTATGACCCCCTCTCTTCCAGCTTCCCTTCCCTCCCCCCTCCCCCCCCCCCCCCCCCCCCCCCCACACACTCCTTTCATGCAGTCCCCATCCCGAACACCACCTATCTATGTTCATGTTCACACATCATCGGGACAGAATTAGGCCTTTCAGCCCGTCCAGTCTGCTCCGCCTTTCACTATCTACCTGATCTATCTTTCACTATTAAATACCCAATGACTTGCCGTCTGTTCTCCAGATATGTTTGATAATGTTTTATTATTAATGTTTAATGTTTTATCTGTCATTCCTAACTGTCACTGTATGTCATGTCGCCACTTGCGGGCGGAGCACCAGGGCAAATTCCTTGTATGTGAATGTACTTGGCCAATAAACTTATTCGCGCATTCATTCTTACGTGTGAGAAAGAACTGCAGATGCTGGTAAAATTGAAGGTAGACACAAAATGCTGGAGTAACTCAGCAGGTGAGGCAGCATCTCTGGAGAGAAGGCATTTGCGACCCTTGAAGGGTCTCGACCCGAAATGTCGCCAATTCCTTCTCTCCAGAGATGCTGCCGCACCCGCTGAGTTACTCCAGCGTTTTGTGTCTGACTCTTATACTCAATGCATCAACCAATGGAGGCAATACCTCACAGCTTCTTTACCTCTCTATCTACTTATGTTGCCACTGTCGGACAGTTATAGACTTGGAGCTCAAGATCCCCCTGTACATCAATGCCGTGAAGGGTCTTGCCATGAACGGTATACTTTCTCCTTACATTTGTGACATACAATAATGTTTTATTATTAATGTTTAATGTTTTATGTTTAATGTTTTACGTGTCATTCCTAACTGTCACTGAATGTCATGTTGTCATTGCGGGCGGAGCACCAAGACAAATTCCTTGTATGTGAATGTACTTGGCAACCTTATTCGTTCATTCATGGTGCCTGACCCGCTGAGTTACTCCAGCACTCTGTGTCTTGTTTTGTAAACCAGTATCTGCAGTTGCTTGTCTCCACATGTTACCTGGTCCTTTACCGTTGAAGGAGTCGAAGGCGGGGATCTCTTCGCTATCTGCTGAACCGGCTGATGATTGTACGAGTCATCCCCTGTGAGGGAAAATGACATGGAGTTACATCTCAGCCACGGCACGGACAGGGTGAATCAGTCGGAGGTCGGCCCATAGGTAAGATAAAGGCCTGTCCCACTCAGGCAACTCTTTAGGAGACTGCCAGGGGCGACATTGTCAAGTTTGTCATTGTCAAGTTTGCAGATGACACAACGGTGATCGGGCTGATCACCAACGGTGATCAAACAAACTACAGAGTGGAGGTGCAGAACCTGGCGGACTGGTGCTCACGGAACAACTTGTCGCTAAACACCTCCAAGACCAAGGAGCTGATTATCGACTTCAGGAGGTCACAGAATGGGGAATACGCCCCAATCTCCATCTACGGGGACAGTGTGGAGAGTGTGTCCAGCTTCAAGTTTCTGGGCATTCACATCTCAGAGGACCTCACATGGTCCACCAACACCGCTGCGCTGGTCAAAAAGGCACAGCAACGACTGTTCTTCCTAAGAACATTGAAACGGACTGGTCTGCCCCAACAGCTGCTGACAACCTTCTACCGCTGCACCACAGAGAGCATACTAACGTATGGCATCTCTGTGTGGTATCTCAGCTGCACGGAGGCGGAGAGGAGAGCTCTTCAGCGCCTTGTCCACAGAGCGCAACAGATTATTGGGACACCGCTACCAGCCTTGGAGGGCATCGACCACACACGGTGCCTCAGGACGGCCGTCAGCATACATACAGACTCCTCTCACCCTTGTCATGGACTGTTCGAACTACTCCCTTCCGGCAGACGTTACATGGCCTTCTACGCCCGCACCTCCAGACTCAGGAACAGCTTCATTCCCAGAGCTATAGCGGCTCTGAACCGGCCCTGCTGAGTGCCCCCCCCCCCCCCCCCCCCCGCCCCATGGACTGTCTCCCCCGGATGGCCACATCGCACAGACACATCTGCACTTTAGTCGGTGTTAATTTTACTAGTCTGATGTTCGTTTTTACAAACCTTGTTCTCGGGGTATCTAAACCTAAATTTTATTTGTCAATTAAGTTATGACATCGGATGGAAGTTGCAAACCAAATCTCGTTGCACTTGTGCGTAATGACAATAAAATATATTATTATATTATGATTATTATTTTAACGGAATTCACCTACGACACCTGGCAACGACCTACGACAGCAAAAATTGTCGCCACGGTCTCCGAAAAATTTTCAACATGTTGAAAATGTTGCCACAGTCAGTCGCCTGAGGTCGCCCAGAAAAAAATCGCCTAAGTGGGACAGGCCCATCAGGCCGCATCTGGAGTATTGTGTGCAGTTCTGGTCCCCCCTTTACAGGAATGATGTGGAGGCTCTGGAGAGGGTGCAGAGAAGGTTTTGCCAGAATGTTTTAGACACAAGGAATTGCAGATGCCTGTCTACAAAAGAAGACACAAAGTGCTGGAGTACCTCAGCTGGTCAGGCAGCATCTCCGGAGAACATGAATAGGCAATTATGTTCAAGACCCTTTGGACTGCAGTGGTGTTTGGGTCTGGCTGAAGAAGGGTCTTGACCTGAAACGCCGCCGGTCTATGTTCTCCAGAGATGCTCTCCCATCCACTGAGTTACTCTGGGGCTAGGTGTCTTTTTTTTAAAACCGGAATAATGCCTGGATTTGCAGGTATTAGCTACAAGGAGGGTTTGGTCAGGAATGGATTGTCTTCTTTGGAGGGTTAGAGGCAGAGGAGGGAATGTGACAGTAGTATTTACAAATCATGGGTGTAAATCATGGGGGGGGGGGGGGGGGGGCACGAAGAGGCCTGACATCTAGGACTTCTTCGTGGAATTCTCTGTCTCAGAGGGCGGTGGAGGCTGGTTCTCTGGATGCTTTCAAGAGAGAGCTAGATAGGGCTCTTAAAAATAGTGGAGTCTGGGGATATGGGGCGAAGGCAGGAACGGGGTACTGATTGGGGATGATCAGCCATGATTACATTGGATGGCGGTGCTGGCTCGAAGGGCCAAATGGCCTACTCCTGCATCTATTGTCTATTGTCTAGTGACAGGGATCGGCAACTACGGCCCACGGGCCGGATCCGGCCCCTAACCCAAAATCAGGCGTTTTTTTTTCAATTAGTTTTCGCGACGTGGGAACTGCAGCCTGTCCCGGGGCACGCAGGCGACCTGGGCGCTACAGTCAGTCCCGGGGGAAGCGAGCTGACTTGGGCCTGGCTGTAGTGCCCAGGTCACAAAACATGGGAGGGGGGGATTGTCCCCCACCTCTCAAAACATGAGAGGTGGGGGACCTCTCCCCCAGGACTTCCACCCATGTATTATGCATGGCAATCCAAGTTTGTCTGTCCTGTTGCGAATATTCTTTAATCCCGACAGCATCCTGGTAAACCTCTTCTGCTCCCTCTCCAAAGCCTCCACATTATTCCTGCAACAGGGCGACCAGAACTGCCGTGATCTGCCCAGATCACACTGAATGGCGGTGCTGGCTG
>CM069139.1:5789327-5809644 GCA_035221665.1 Okamejei kenojei
AACCATCCAACCATCCATCCATTCATCCATCCATCCATCCATCCATCCATCCATTGATCCAACCATCCATCCATCCATTCATCCATCCATCCATCCATCCAACCATCCATCCAACCATTCATCCCTCCATCCATCCATCCATCCATCCATCTATCCATCCATCCACCCAACCATCTATCCATCCATCCATCCATTTATCCATCCATCCATCTATCCATCCATATGTCCATCCATCTTTAAAATTCTGATCTTGTTATCTTCCAGTTTGCGCGGTCTGACTAGGAGGGGGATTGAGTGCCCAAAATGAGCTGCGCCTGAGCAGTTGGGGGCTATGGGTGAGTGGTGGAATAATGCATTCGGGAAACAGGTTGCGTTGGGGGAACGGGCCTCCCGTGTGACTGGGATCCAATGGGTCGCACTTCGTCTAGTATCCTTCTAATCCTAGGAATCCGAGACCAAGGAACTGATTGTTGTGTTTGGACGTGGAAAGCTGAGGATCCATGAGGCCATCTTCGTCGGTGGGTCAGTGGTGGAGAGTCAGAGAGCACGGAAACAGGCTCATGCTGACCAAGATGCCCCAGTCTATGCTCATCCCGTTTGCTCTAGGAGGCCATTTGCTTCAGTCAAATTGAAGTTCTGTTGGCCAAGCACCCTGTGATGCCACTTTCAGGGAACTGTGTGCCTGTACCCATAGATCCCTCTGCTCTGCAACACTCCCCGGGGCTCGGCCACTCACTGTGAATGCCCAGCCCTGATTTGACTTCCCAAAATTTACCACCTCGCACCTCTCTGCATTAAACTCTATTCACCATTCCTCAGCCCACGTGCCCAGCTGATTGAGACCCTGCTGTCATTTTTGATGACCCTATTCACCGTCTAAAATAACAGAGGGCGGTGGAGGCCGGTTCTCTGGATACTTTCAAGAGAGAGTTAGATAGGGCCCTTAAAGATAACGGAGTCAAGGGATATGGGGAGAAGGCAGGAACGGGGTACTGATTGGGGATGATCAGCCATGATCACATTGATGGCTCGAAGGGCCGAATGGCCTACTCCTGCACCCATTGTCTATTGTCTATTGTCCCCCATATCCAGCAGAAGGTACAGAAAGCACGTACCACCAGACTCAGGAACAGCTTCTTCCCCTCTGTTATCAGGCTTCTGAACGGCCCTTACATTAGCTAGGGTACTGTCCGATTCACCTCTACCCCATTGCGGACATTGGACTTTGTCTGTGGAACTGATGCGCTACAATGCTGAGAACTATATTCTCCAACCTTTACTGTCCTCGGCCTCCTCCATGGCCAGAGTGAGGACCACCGTAAATTGGAGGAGCAGCACCTCATATTTAGCTTGGGTAGTTTACACCCCAGTGGTATGAACATTGACTTCTCCAATTTCAGGTAGTCCTTGCTTTCTCCCCTTCTCAGCTTCCCTCAGCCCTCTGGCTCCACCTCTTCCTTTCTTCTTCCCTCCCCCCCACACTCACATCAGTCTGAAGAAGGGTTTCGGCCCAAAACGTCACCTATTCCTTTGCTGCATAGATGCTGCCTCACCCGCTGAGTTTGTCTACCTTCGATTTTCCAGCAGTTCCTTCTTAAACAAACTATATTCTGCACCCTGCCAACATACTATAATAACATCTAAAAGATGTTTAGACTGGATCATGCATAGAAAAGGTTTAGAGGGATACACGACCAAGTGGGTCCCTGTCACTCAGGAGGGCTGGTCCCCGAACGCAATATTCCACCACTCACCCATAGCCCAAAACTGCGCAGGCGCGGCTGACGGGTTCCCGATATGACGCCAGAGATCCCCGCTGTGACCCGAGTCACGGCAACCCTCCCCAACTGCGCCCCGCTTGTCTGTCTGAAGCGGCCGCTCCAGACATTTCCAAGCCGCTGAGGAATGTTCACCTGAAGCCGGAGTTCCATCTTCCCAGCAGGAGGGCCTGAAAACATCGGATGGCTGCAGAGGCCACAAATAGGCTGATCAGAGGGGGTGATCACAGAGGAAGAGGACTGAACTCTCTGGTGCCTTTCCCCACAGTGGGAAAATGTTGATTCTGTTGTGGGGGGACGTTCATGTTGAATTCTATAATGTGTTGTGTCACTTTTCTCATTTTAATTTTTCTATGGATGTACGGAAAACTATTATTTATTCTATGTAAAGCACTTTGGTTTCAACGCGAGTTGATTTAAACGTGCTCTATAAATAAAATGTACTTACTTACTTCCTACCCCCTCATCCTCCTCCATTCCCCCTCATCCCCAGCACCACCTCTTCACCCTCCCTCTCCCTACCCCTCTCCTCCCCCCCCCCCCCCCCACTCCCTCCCTTGGGCCAAAGGGCCCGTCTCCGTGTTTTGAGACTACGACAATTTATCTCCCTCTTTGTCCACCCCTTGCATTTGTGCTTGACCATTGTATCTATGTAGCGTAGCGGCACCTAGTGGTGAAGCTGTGTATTCAGAACCCTCGTCATCGTTCGGGACCGCCACGTGACTGGGGATTCGTTCGCTGGCTTTTCAGTACGTTCAGTAGCTGGTGCTCCTCACCACGACAGGAGCTTAGATCGTTCGCTTATCTCTGACCAAGTGGAGTCCGAGTATTGTTTCGTTAACCAAGAACATTTTGCTCTGCCCAACTGGTCTCACTACAGTATAGTATTATCTGGTCTGACAATAGACAATAGACAATAGGTGCAGGAGTGGGCCATTTGACCTTTCGAGCCAGCACCGCCAATCACAATCCACAATCAGTACCCCGTTCCTGCCTTCTCCCCATATCCTCTGACTCCGCTATTTTTAAGAGCCCTATCTAGTTCTCTCTTGAAAGTATCCAGAGAACCGGTCTCCACCGCCCTCTGAGGCAGAGAATTCCACAGACTCACCACTCTCTGTGTGAAAAAGTGTTTCCTCCTCATCTCCGTTCTAAATGGCTTACCCTTTATTCTCAAACTGTGGCCCCTGGTTCTGGACTCCCCCAACATCGGGAACATGTTTCCTGCCTTTAGCGTGTCCAAACCCTTAACAATCTTATATGTTTCAATAAGATCCCCTTTCATTCTTCTAAACTCCAGAGTGTACAAGTCCAGCCGCTCCATTCTCTCAGCATATGACAGTCCCGCCATCCCGGGAATTAACCTCGTAAACCTACGATGCACTCACTCAATAGCAAGAATGTCCTTCCTCAAATTAGGGGACCAAAACTGCACACAATATTCCAGGTGTGGTCTCACTAGGGTCCTGTACAACTGCAGAAGGACCTCTTTGCTCCTACACTCTGCATGCAACACAAAGCTTTTCACTGTACCTTGTCACACGTGCCGAGAATCAACCTGAACCTGATCCTACTGAGGTGGGGGAAATCCTCCCAGCTTGAGATGAGAGCACATGGCCATTACCTGGAATTTGACTGAAGCAAATGGCCTCCTGTGGCCAGATCTTCAGAGACCCAGGGCTCAGAGCTGGGCCTTCGCATTGGCAACTCCACGCTGGAGAACACATTGTTAATGTCTGTGCTTCCTGCGTGAACGGAGAGGGAAATAGATCAGCGTACATCATACCCACCCCCTCTCTGCGAAAACTAGGGTTGCCAACTTTCTCACTCCCAACTAAGGGACAAAAGGTCAAAATACCCATTGAGGGTAGGGAAGATTCAAACAAGAGGGCATGACATGAGACAGAATTTTGTCATGTCAATTAAGGGACAGAAGTTTAGGGGTAACGTGAGGGGGAACTTCTTTACTCAGAGGGTGGTGGCTCTGTGGAATGAGCTTCCCGCAGAAGTGGTGGAGGCAGGATCGATTTTAACATTTAAAAGTAAAGTGGATAGGGATAAGGACGGGAAGGGAATGGAGGGGTATGGTCTGAGTGCAGGTAGATGGGACTAGGGGAAAACAAATGGTCGGCACGGACTGGAAGGGCCAAGAGGGCCTGTTTGTGGAATGTCTCCAGGGGTGGTGGTGGTGGTGGTGGTGCCGGCGGTAAGCGAAGGTCTGAAGGTCGGACAGCTGGCCGGGCTGCCGACCGACCTACGGGGCCACGGGCGAGGCGCTGCTGCTGCTGCTGCTGCACTCCATGGACTGCACTACGTCGGGACGGGTGAGGCGCTCCGACCCGACAGTCTGCTCGACACGAGTAGTAGCAGTCAAATACGGGACAAACCAATTTAGCCCAGTATACAGGATGTCCCGGCTAATACAGGACAGTTGGCAACCCTAGGTATCAGTATCCTTCAGTTTGTACACTTCTAAACAGTTACCCCTCAGCCTCCTGCCTTCCAAGGAATAAAGTCCTTGGTAAGTAGTTACCGCTGACAAGACTTGATCACCCAGTTAACTTCTGATGTTGAGTGGTGTGGTGTTCTATGTTCTTAGTGTAGGAAGGAACTGCAGAGGCTGGTTTAAACAGAAGATAGACATAAAAAGCTGGAGTAACTCAGCGAGACAGGCATCATCTCCGAAGAGAAGGGATGGGTGACGTTTCGGGTCAAGGCCAGGATTCATTTACCTTTTCACTCCTTACTTTTTGCATATCTTTCATTTCTTAATTCTATATCTCGCTGTGTCGCCGTCTATATCTCTCGTTTCCCTCTCCCCTGACTCTCAGTCTGAAGAAGGGTCTCGGCCCGAAACGTCGCCCATCCCTTCTCTCCAGAGATGCCGCCTGTCTGCCCCGCTGAGTTACTCCAGCATTCTGTGTCTATCTTTGGACATTAGTTTGACTTGGCATCATGTTCAGCATGGATACTGTGGGCCGAAGGGCCTGTTCCTGTGCTGTTCTGTAGTCTATGTTTTAGCACTCTGTGACTGTGGATCCCGCAGTCTCGTTGTCATCTGGCCGGTGTGCTTTCAGGTAAACAGAATTATGGATTGAGTCTGAAGAAGGGTCTCAGCCTGAAACGTCACCCCATCCCTTCTCTCCAGAGATGCTGCCTGTCGGTCCCGCTGAGTTACTCCAGCATTCTGTGTCTATCTGAGGTGTAAACCAGCGCCTGCAGTTCCTCCCTGCACTCTGGAACAGCACTGAGTTAAAACCAGCAAATAACTGAGAACCATCGCTCTCTTGTGGAGGGAGAGAGTATCACACTCACTGGCTATTTCTAAAACTCACTGTCTCCCTCTAAAGGGCCTGTCCCACTTGGCGATTATTTTCGGCGACTGTCGACATCATTGACTGACGTGTCAGGTCACCGAAAAATCCGCGACGTGACGCGGCGTGACAGCGTATTGACGCGCGGTGTTTTTTCAAGTGTCGCAACATTTTCTTTTGTCTCAGCTAGATTTTGAAATGTTCGAAATAGACAAAAGACAATAGACAATAGACAATAGGTGCAGGAGGAGGCCATTCGGGCCCTTCGAGCCAGCACCGCCATTCACCGCTGATCATCCCCAATCAGTACCCCGTTCCTGCCTTCTCCCCCTATCCCCTGACTCCGCTATTTTTAAGAGCCCTCTCTAGCTCTCTCTTGAAAGTATCCAGAGAAACCGCCTCCACCGTCCTCTGAGGCAGAGAATTCCACAGACTCACCATTCTCTGTGATAAAAAGTGTTTCCTCATCTCCGTTCTAAATGGCTTACACCTTATTCTTAAACTGTGGCCCCTGTTTCTGGAATCCCCCAACATTGGGAACATGTTTCCTGCCTCTAGTTTGTTCAAACCCTTAACAATCTTATATGTTTCAATGAGATATCCTCTCATCCTTCTAAACTCCAGAGTGTACAAGCCCAGCCGCTCCATTCTCTCAGCATATGACAGTCCCGCTATCCCGGGAATTAACCTGGCAAACCTACGCTGCACTCCCTCAATAGCAAGAATGTCCTTCCACAAATTAGGGGACCAAAACTGCACACTCACGAGAGCTCTATACAACTGCAGAAGGACCTCTTTGCTCCTATATTCATAGAAACATAGAAACATAAAAAATAGGTGCAGTAGTAGGCCATTCAGCCCTTCGAGCCTGCACCACCATTCAATATGATCATGGCTGATCATCCAACTCAGTATCCCTTACCTGCCCTCTCTCCATACCCCCTGATCCCTCTAGCCACAAGGGCCACATCTAACTCCCTCTTAAATATAGCCAATGAACTGGCCTCAACTACCTTTTGTGGCAGAGAATTCCATTGATTCACCACTCTCTGTGAGAAAAATGTCTTTCTCATCTCAGTCCTATAAGATTTCCCCCTTATCCTTAAACTATGACCCCTTGTCCTGGACCTCCCCAACATCGGGAACAATCTTCCTGCATTTAGCCTGTCCAACCCCCTTAAGAATTTCCCCCTTCAATATTCAATCCCTCGTGTTACAAAGGCCAACATGCCATTGGCTTTCTTCACTGCCTGCTGTGCCTGCAAGCTTTTGGCGACACAGATATAACGTCGGCAGTTGCCGGAACAAACTCGCCATTGGCACAGGCCCTTTAACTGACTCCACATAATGGTCTCGACCCTAATCGTCACCCATTCCTTCTCTCCAGAGACGCTGCCTGTCCCTCTAAGTTACTCTAGCTTTTTGTGTTCTATGTTCTGTTCTATGGAAGTGTATGGAGTTCACTGAGGTCTATGTTTACTTTGTTAACATACCTGTCGTGCTGCTGCCAATAAGCACCTCATCATTGCTTTTCGGGACAGATGACAATAACACTTGGTCCCCCAATTTGAGGAAAGACATTCTTGCTATTGAGGGAGTGCAGCGCAGGTTTACAAGGTTAATTCCTGGGATGGCGGGACTTAGAAACATAGAACCATAGACAATAGGTGCAGGAGGAGGCCATTGGGCCCTTCGAGCCAGCACCACCATTCATTGTGATCATGGCTGATCATCCCCAATCAATAACCCGTGCCTGCCTTCTCCCCATATCCCTTGACTCCACTAGCCCCTAGAGCTCTATCCAACTCTCTCTTAAATCCATCCAGTGACTTGGCCTCCACTGCCCTCTGTGGTCAGGGAATTCACAACTCTCTGGGTGAAAATGTTTTTTCTCACCTCAGTCTTAAATGGCCTCCCCTTTATTCTAAGACTGTGGCCCCTGGTTCTGGACTCGCCCAACATTGGGAACATTTTCCTGCATCTACCTGGCTCAGTCCTTTTATAATTTTATATGTCTCTATAAGATTCCCCCTCATCCTTCTAAACTCCAGTGAATACAAGCCTAGTCTTTTCAATCTTTCCTCATATGACAGTCCCGCCATCCCAGGGATCAATCTCGTGAACCTACGCTGCACTGCCTCAATCACAAGGATGTCCTTCCTCAAATTAGGAGACCAAAACTGTACACAATGCTCCAGATGTGGTCTCACCAGAGCCCTATACAACTGCAGAAGAACCTCTTTACTCCTGTACTGAAATCCTCTTGTTATGAAGGCCAACATTCCATTAGCTTTCTTCACTGCCTGCTGTACCTGCATGCCAACTTTCAGTGACCGGTGTACAAGGACACCCAGGTCTCGTTGTAAACCTCCCCCTTACCTAACCTAACCCCATTGAGATAATAATCTGCCCCCTTGTTTTTGCCGCCAAAGTGGATAACCTCACATTTATCTATATTTTACTGCATCTGCCACGCAACTGCCCACTCACTCAACCTGTCCAGGTCACCCTGCAACCTCCTAACATCCTCTTCACAGTTCACACTGCCACCCAGCTTTGTGTCATTCACAAACTTGCTAGTGTTGCTCCTAATTCCCTCTTCCAAATCATTAATATATATGGTAAACAGTTGCGGCCCCAACACCGAGCCTTGCGGCACTCCACTCGCCACTGCCTGCCATTCTGAAAAGGACCCGTTCACTCCTACTCTTTGCTTCCGGTCTGCCAACCAATTTTCTATCCATGTCAACACCCTACCCCCAATACCATGTGCTCTAATTTTAGTCACCAGTCTCCCATGCGGGACCTTATCAAAGGCTTTCTGAAAGTCTAGATACACTACATCCACTGGCACCCCTTCATCCATTTTACTTGTCACATCCTCAAAAAATTCCAGAAGAAGATTAGTCAAGCATGATTTCCCTTTCATAAATCCATGTTGACTTGGACTAATCCTTTGACTGCTATCCAAATGCCCCCATTATTACACCATTAATAATTGACCCCAGCATCTTTCCCACCACCGAAGTCAGGCTAACTGGTCTGTAATTCCCCATTTTCTCTCTCGCTCCTTTCTTGAAAAGTGGGATAACATTAGCTATCCTCCAATCCACAGGAACTGATCCTGAATATATAGAACATTGGAAAATGATCACCAATGCATCCACTATTTTAGATCCACCTCCCTGAGGACTCTGGGATGAAGACCATCAGGTCCAGGGGTTTTATCATCCTTCAGTCCCATTAGCCTACCCAATACTATTTCTTGCCTAATGAAAGTTTCTTTCAGATCCTCTATCCCCTTAGATCCTCTGTCCTCCAGTACTTCTGTCATATGCTGAGAGAATGGAGCAGCTCGGCTTGTATACTCTGGAGTTTAGAAGGATGAGAGGGAATCTTATTGAAACATATAAGATTATTAAGGGTTTGGACACGTTAAAGGCAGGAACATGTTCCCGATGTTGGGGGAGTCCAGAACCAGGAGCCACAGTTTAAGAATAAGTGGTAAGCCATTTAGAACGGAGACGAGGAAACACTTTCTTCTATGATAGAATGTTAAGGGAGAGAGAAAACAGGGAATTATAGACCAGTTAGCCTGACATCGGTGGTGGGGAAGATGCTGGAGTCAATTATAAAAGATGAGATAGCCGAACATTTGGATAGCAGTAACAGGATCGGTCCGAGTCAGCATGGATTTACGAAGGGGAAATCATGCTTGACTAATCTTCTGGAATTTTTTTAAAGATGTAACTGGGAAAATGGACAAGGGAGAGCCAGTGGATGTAGTGTACCTGGACTTCCAGAAAGCATTGATAAGGTCCCACATAGGAGATTAGTGGGCAAAATTAGGGCACATGGTATTTGGGGGTAGAGTGCTGACATGGATAGAGAAGTTGTTGGCAGACAGGAAACAAAGAGTAGGGATTAACGGGTCCCTTTCAGAATGGCAGGCAGTGACTAGTGGGATTCAACATGGATTTGTGCCTGGAAGGTCATGTTTGACAAACCTTCTTGAATTTTTTGAAGCGGTAACTAGGAAATTGATGAGGGTAAAGCAGTGGATGTTGTCTATATGGATTTCAGTAAGGCCTTTGACAAGGTTCCCCATGGAAGGTTGGTTAAGAAGGTTCAATCTTTGGGTGTTAATGGTGGAGTAGCAAGATGGATTCAACAGTGGCTGAATGGGAGATGTCAGAGAGTAATGGTGGATGGCTGTTTGTCAGGTTGGAAGTTGGTGACCAGTGGGGTGCCTCAGGGATCTGTGTTGGGTCCACTGTTGTTTGTCATGTACATCAATGATCTGGATGATGGGGTGGAAAATTGGATAAGTAAGTATGCAGATGATACTAAGATAGGTGGTGTTGTGGATAATGAAGTAGATTTTCAAAGTATGCAGAGAGATTTGGGCCATTTGGAAAAGTGGGGTGAAAGATAGCAGATGAAGTTTAACGCTGTTAAGTGTGAAGTGCTACATCTTGGCAGGAGAAATCAAAATAGGACGTACATGGTAAATGGTAGGGAATTGAGGAATGCTGTGGAACAGAGGGATCTAGGAATAACTGTGCATAGTTCCCTGAAGGTGGAATCGCATGTAGATAGGGTGGTAAAGAAAGCCTTTGGTGTGCTGGCCTTTATAAATCAGAGCATTGAATATAGGAGTAGGGAAGTAATGTTTAAAATTGTACAAGGCATTGGTAAGACCAATTCTGGAGTATGGTGTACAATTTTGGTCGCCTAGTTATAGGAAAGATGTCAACAAAATAGAGAGAGTACAGAGGAGATTTACTAGAATGTTGCCAGGGTTCCAGCAACTCTGTTACAGAGAAAGGTTGAACAAGTTAGGTCTTTATTCTTTGGAGCTCAGAAGGTTAAGGGGGGGCCTTGATTGAGGTCTTTAAAATGATGAAAGGGATAGACAGAGTTGACGTGGATAAGCTTTTCCCATTGAGGGTAGGGAAGATTCAAACAAGAGGGCATGACATGAGAATTAAGGGACAGAAGTTTAGCGTAACATGAGGGGGAACTTCTTTACTCAGGAGGGTGGTGGCTTGTGTGGAATGAGCTTCCAGCAGAAGTGGTGGAGGCAGGGTCGATTTTAACATTTAAAAGTAAAGTGGATAGATATCTGGACGTGAAGGGAAAGGAGGGGTATGGAGGAATGGAGCAGGTAGATGGGACTAGGGGAAAACAAATGGTCGGCACGGACTGGAAGGGCCGAGAGGGCCTGTCTCCGTGCTGTAATTGTTATATGGTTATATGGTTATATGGGTGCCGCAAGGCTCAGTGCTGGGACCCCAGCTATTTACAATATACATTAATGATTTGGATGAAGGGATTCAAAGTAACATTAGCAAATTTGCAGATGACACAAAGCTGGGTGGCAGTGTGAACTGTGAGGAGGATGCTATGAGAATGCAGGGTGACTTGGACAGGTTGGGGGAGTGGGCAGATGCATGGCAGATGAAGTTTAATGCGGATAAATGTGAGGTTATCCACTTTGGTAGCAAAAACAGGAAGGCAGATTACTATCTAAATGGTGTCAAGTTGGGAAAAGGGGGAGTACAATGGGATCTGGGGGTCCTTGTTCATCAGTCAATGAAAGTAAGCATGCAGGTACAGCAGGCAGTGACGAAAGTGAATGGCATGTTGGCCTTCATAACAAGAGGAATCGAATATAGGAGCAAAGAGGTCCTTCTCCAGTTGTACAGAACCCTAGAGTAAGACCACACCTGGAGCATTGTGTGCAGTTTCCCACAATGTATGTCGGGACCTTTCTTCAGATCAGAGATGCTGCCTGACACGCTGACTTACTCCAGCACTTTGTCCTTCGTACAAAGCAACGTCTGCAGTTCCTTCCTTCAATGTTCTGGGAATACTTCCTTGCCCCCCCCACATCCAGCCTCTAACGGGGGTGAGCAGAACTGCGTCCCTTACCCAGGATCTCCTCCACGTTCATGTCGGACGGGTTCAGCTCCTGGTACAGGGCAAACAGCAGCCTCTCCCTGTCCTCGGCTGTCCGCAGCTGTAGCTGGTCAAACAGCTCCGAGTCTGTGTTGGCCAGCTGCTGGCCCGTGATCCCAAACTCTGTGGGGAGAGGAGACGCAGTTAGAAAGCGTATCGCAAGCGGCCCTGGGGAAGGGTCCCGACCCGGAACGTAACTTGCCCATACCGGGTCGGCTGCGGGAGGCGCCCCCCCCCCCCACACCATCCCCGGGGTTGGAAGGCTGAAGGATTCCGGGCGGGGAGAGGGACGATGGCTCGCGGGACCATCGGACGGAGGCAACGGGACTTTATGATCAGGAGTTGAGTATAGGAGCAAAGAGGTCCTTCTGCAGTTGTACAGGGCCCTAGTGAGACCACACCTGGAGTATTGTGTGCAGTTTTGGTCCCCTAATATGAGGAAGGACATTCTTGCTATTGAGGGAGTGCAGCGTAGGTTTACAAGGTTAATTCCCGGAATGACGGGACTGTCATATGCTGAGAGAATGAAGCAGCTGGGCTTGTACACTCTGGAGTTTAGAAGGATGAGAGGGTATCTCATTAAAACATATAAGATTATTAAGGGTTTGGACGCGCTAGAGGCAGGAAACATGTTCCCGATGGTGGGGGAGTCCAGAACCAGGGGCTACAGTTTAAGAATAAGGGGTAAGCCATTTAGAATGGAGATGAGGAAACACTTTCTTCTATGATAGAATGTTAAGAGGATCCGGTGTGATGCAAATAGAGGCTAGGTGATTTGTATTTTGTCATTTTGCAATTGTCTTTTGTGTGTCTCTTTGTTTTGTCTGTATTTGTTTTTCGTTATGTCAATAAATGTCGAGTTAAAAAAAAAAAGAACGGAGACGAGGAAACACTTTTCCACAGAGAGTTGCGAGTCTGTGGAATTCTCTGCCTCAGAGGGCGGTGGAGGCCGGTTCTCTGGATACTTTCAAGAGAGAGCTGGATAGGGCTCTTAAAGATAGCGGAGTCAGGGGATATGGGGAGAAGGCAGGAACGGGGTACTGATTGTGGATGATCAGCCATGATCACATTGAATGGCGGTGCTGGCTCGAAGGGCTGAATGGCCTACTCCTGCACCTATTGTCTATTGTTTATTATCTATCGCTCCTAACCTCATTCATCCCTCCTGCCTTCTCCCCATAGCCCCTGACACCCGTACTGATGAAGAATCTACCTATCTCACCCACTGACTTGGCCTCCACAGGCCATCTGCGCGAGGAATTCCACAGATTCACCACCCTCTGACGAAAGAAGTTCCTCCTCATCTACTTAAAAGAACGTCCTTTAATTCTGAGGCTGCGACCTCTGGTCTCTCCCACTAGCGGAAACATCCTCTCCACATCCACTCTGCCACAGCCCTTTCACTATTTAACTTGTACTGTTAAATGGGTGTTTCACCGTTTGCATATCCTGTTTTGCTGCAGCAAGCAAGAAATTTCATTGTCCTCTCTGGAGCAACGTGACAATATTACTCTCTCGACTTGACTTCTGTACGTTCCAATAAGGTTCCCCATTCTTCTAAACCCCAGCGAGTACAGGCCCAGAGCCGTCAAACGCTCATCATATGCTAACCCACTCATAGAGAGAAACATAGAAAATAGTTGCAGGAGGAGGCCATTCGGCCCTTCGAGCCAGCACCGCCATTCATTGTGATCATGGCTGATTGTCCCCTATCAATACCCGTGCCTGCCTTCTCCCCATATCCCTTGACTCCACTACTAGAAACATAGAAAATTTGGGATTTTCTTGTGATTTTTCTTGGAAAATTCTTGGGATTTCTCTGGGGAGAGAATTCCTCAAGTATACCGGGGTGGGGGGGGGGGGGGGAGGGGGGGGGGAATGGGGGAGGGGGGGGGTGGGGGGGATGGAGGAAGGCCTCCAGTTCATGAAGGAGGAGGGTGCCCTTACCTCTGATGTGGGGCACGTACGTCCCGAATCCCGAGTCAGTCAGCCACTTGCAAACCTCCTCCGTGGTCATCCTCTCCAAGGACTTGGCCGTCCCGCTGTTGTTGGTTCAACTGGAGGACAACCAGAGGTGGGGTTTTTAACCCGAAGCTAGTGTCAGGTATTACACTCTGGGGGGGGGGGGGGAGGGGGGGGAGGAGGGAGGTGGAATGTAAAGAGAAAGTACACCGTTCAAGGCAAGACCCTTCACAGCATTGATGTACAGGGGGATCTTGGGCTCCAAGTCCATAGCTGTCGGAAAGTGACAACATGAGTAGATAGAGAGGTAAAGAAGCTGTGAGGTATTGTGTGTCCGACCGTCCCGGCAAGAGGGCCTGTACATTGGGCCGTCTGTAGCGGCGACTACGGAGGGGTCATGGTCACCCCGACCTCGGGGCGTGAACAAAGGAGGGAGGACTGGCTGAACCTTGTTGCCTTCCCCCACAGTGGAGAATGCCGTGGTGGATGTTTGTGTTAAATCTTATTGTTATTGTGTGTTCTTTTTAAGTATCGCTGCTGGCAGATTCATTTCACTGCACCTTAGGGTGGATGTTGACGAATAAAATGGACTATTTGACTATTGCCTTCGTTGGATGGGGCATTGAGTATAAGAGTCAGGATAGACACAAAAATGCTGGAGCAACTCAGCGGTGAGGCAGCATCTCTGGGAAGAAGGGTCTCGACCCGAAACGTCCCCATTCCTTCTCTCCAGAGATGCTGCCTCGCCCGCTGAGTTACTCCGGCATTGTTGTGTTCTCACCTTCGATTTTACCAGCACCTGCAGCTCTCTTTCCTACCCAATAAGAATGATGAGGTGGATGAATACGTTTATTGGCCCAAGTATTCACATACAAAGGAATTTGCCTTGGTGCTCTGCTCGCAAAGTGACAACATGACATAAGAGTTAGAGTATTGAGTATAGAAATTGTGAGGTCATTGAATACAGTTTATACAAGATGTTTGGTGAGCCACATTTGGAGGATTGTGCGCAGTTTTGGTCACCATCGTACAGGAAAGATGTTGTCGGGCTGGAAATAGTGCAGAGACAGTCCACGAGGATGTTGCCAGGACTCGAGGGACTGAGGTACAGGGAGAGGTTGAGCAGGCTGGGACTGTTCCTTAGAACGCCTACTTCCGCGCTGGACGACTCATGTGACTCAGAGCCCTAGTGAGACCACACCTGGAGTATTGTGTGCAGTTTTGGTCCCCTAATTTTAGGAAGGACATTCTTGCTATTGAGGGAGTGCAGCGTAGGTTTACAAGGTTAATTCCCGGGATGGCGGGACTGTCATATCAGAATATATATGACAGTAGAGAATATATATGAGAGAATGGAACGGCTGGGCTTGTACATTCTGGAGTTTAGAAGGATGAGAGGCTTTCTCATTGAAACATATTAGATTATTTAAGGTTTGGACACACTAGAAGCAGGGAACATGTTCCCGATGTTGGGGGAGTCCAGAACCAGGGGCCACAGTTTAAGAATAAGGAGTAAGCCATTTAGAACGGAAATGAGGAAACACTTTTTCTCACAGAGAGTGGTGAGTCTGTGGAATTCTCTGCCTCAGTGGGTGGTGGAGGCCGGTTCCAAGGATGCTTTCAAGAGAGAGCTAGATAGGGCTCTTAAAATAGCGGAGTCCAGGGGATATGGGAAGGAGAGAAGGCAGGAACTGATTGGGAATGATCAGCCATGATCATAGTGAATGGCGGTGCTAGCTCAAAGGGCCAAATGGCCCCCCCCTCCCCCCCCCTCACCTACTCCTGCACCTGTTGTCTCCAAATTTGAGGAAGGACATTCTTGCTATTGAGGGAGTGCAGCGTAGGTTCAACAGTCTGTGGAATTATCTGCCTCAGAGGGCCATGGAGGCCGATTCTCTGGATAATTTCAAGAGAGTTAGATAGGGCTCTTAAAGATAGCTGAGTCAAGGGATATGGGGAGAAGGCAGGAAGGGGGTACTGATTGGGGATGATCAGCCATGATCACATTGAATGGCGGTGCTGGCTCGAAGGGCTGAATGGCCTACTCCTGCACCTATTGTCTATTGTGTTTGTTTAAATCACACCAGTCGTGTCCTCTCCGAGTGCACAGTACCTTATCGGATCTGCAAGAACTACACCTGTCCTTCAAGTCCAATTCTCCTTCAGCTTGCTGCCCATGACTTTGCACAGATTTCCTGTACCAAGAAAATTCAATTCAAATTTCAGTCTCAAACTATGACGGTGTTCTGCATACATAATTGTGGAGCAGCACAGAAAAAGGCACAGAGTGCTGGAGTAACTCAGCGGGTCGGGCTGCATCTGTGGGAGGAGAAAACCCCCTCATTCCCAATCAGCAGAGCATCCGACCTTTCTGTCTCCTCGCACTCATTGGCCACAGGAGTCCCCACCGCAAATTGGGGAGCAGCACCTCATATTTCGCTTGGGCAGTTAAAACACCCCAGCTATAACCAGATAACATATAACAATTACAAAAAAGAATAAACCTAGCAATTATAGACCTGTTAGTTTGACGTCAGTGGTAGGGCAATTAAATGGAAAGAATACTTTTAGAGATAATCATATATAAGCATCGGACTGGATAAACAGGGTCTTATCAGGAACAGTCAACATAGATTTTGTGCCTGGAGGTCATGTGTTTGACAAACCCTTTTGAATTTTTTTTGAATTTTTTTTGATGAAAGCGGTTTTTTTGAAGGCGTGGTTACTAGGTAACTCTGATGAGGGGTAATAAAGCAGTGGATGTTGTCTATATAACCATATAACCATATAACAATTACAGCACGGAAACAGGCCCTCTGGGCCCTTCCCCAGTCCCCGTGCCGACCATTTGTTTTCCCTAGTCCCATCTACCTGCACTCTACCCATACCCCTCCATTCCCTTCACGTCCATATACCTATCCAACTTTACTTTTAAATGTTCTAAAATCGATCCTGCTCCACCACTTCTGCTGGAAGCTCATTCCACACAGCCACCACCCTCTGAGTAAAGAAGTTCCCCCTCACGTTACCCCGAAACCTCTGTCCCTTAATTCGCATGTCATGCCCTCTTGTTTGAATCTTCCATACCCTTAATGGGAAAAAGCTTATCCGACGTCAACTCTGTCTATCCTTTCATCATTTTAAAGACCTCAATCATGTCCCCCCTTAACCTTCTGCGCTCCAAAAAAATAAAGACCTAACTTGTTCAACCCTTCTCTGTAACATAGTTGCTGGATCCCAGGCAACATTCTAGTAAAATCTCCTCTTGTACTCCTCTCTATTTTGTTGACATCCTTCCTTATATTATTAGGCGACCAAATTGTACACCATTACTCCAGAATTGGTCTCACCAATGCCTTGTACAATTTTAACATTACTTCCCTGCTCATATATTCAATGCTGCTGATTTATAAAGGCAAGCACACCAAAGGCTTTCTTTACCACCCCATCTACATGTAATTGTTATATGGTTATATGGTTATATAGACAACATCCACTGCTTTACCCTCATCAATTTCCTAGTAACCGCTTCAAAAATTCAAGAAGGTTTGTCAAAACATGACCTTCCAGGCACAAATCCATGTTGCCTGTTCCTGATCAGACCCTGTTTATCCAGATGCTTATATATATTATCTCTAAGTATCCTTTCCATTAATTTGCCCACCACTGACGTCAAACTAACAGGTCTATAATTGCTAGGTTTATTCTTTGAACCCTTTTTAAACAATGGAACAACATGGCGCAGTACGCCAATCCTCCGGCACTATTCCCGTTTCTAATGATATTTGAAATATTTCTGTCATAGCTCCTGCTATTTCTACACTAACTTTCCTCAATGTCCTAGGGAAATATCCTGTCAGGACCTGGAGACATCCACTTTTATATTTTTCAAAAAGTGTCAGTACTTCCTCCTCTTTGAATCTCATAGTTTCCATAGCTACTCTACTTTTTTTTCCTTACCTCACAGAGTTTCAATATTCCTTCACCTTGGTGAATACCAAGAAAAGAAGTTGTTCAATATCTCCCCCATCTCTTTTGGCTCTGCAGATAGCTGTCCATTCTGGCTCTCTAATGGTCCAATTTTATCCTCGTTATCCTTTTGCTATTAATATAGCTGTAGAAACCCTTTGGATTTTACTTTCACCTTTCTTGCCAAAGCAACCTCATATTTCTTCTTTTAGCCTTCCTAATTTCTTTATTAAGATTCTTTTACATTCTTTATGATCCTCTAGCACCTCATTTACTCCATGCCTCCTATAATTTATTGTCGATATCCTTGAAAAACCATGGCTCTTTCCAATTTTTACTATTCCTTTTAACCTAACAGGGACATAAAGATTCTGTACTCTTACAATTTCCCCTTTAAATGTCTCCATTTCTCTGCTACATCCTTCCCATAAAACAAAGTGTCCCAAATTCACTCCTTTTAAATCCTTACGCATTCCCTCAAAGTTTAGCCTTTCTCCATCAAAAATCTCCACCCTAGGTCCAGTTCTGACTCTCTCCATAATTATATTGAAATGGTATTGTGTTCACTTCGGTCACCGAACCGAAGTGCTCACCAAGCATTTACCTCCGTTACTGAACCTGGTTCATTTCCTAAGCAGGACGTCCAGCAAGCACTGCCCCTTCTACTGGTCGAAGTACCCTCTATGTGTGACTGCTGCAAAAAAAACTGTCCTGCACACATTTTAACAAATTCCAAAACATCCAGCCCATTTACAGAATGTGTTTCCCAGTCTTTCTATTTTTGGAAAAAAATATGAATCTCCCACAATCACAAAACCTCTCCAATTTCAATGAGTCCCTGCTTTCTCCTCCTTATATCCCTCCCCTTCCCCAGCTCTAGACTGCAGCCCACTATCGTCCCTCTTACTTTCTTCTTCCCCCCCCCCCCCACCACCACCATCAGTCTGAAAAGAATGGGTCTCGTACCAAAAAACTTCCCCTATTCCTTTCGCTCCATAGATGCTGCCTCACCCGCTGAGTTACTCCAGCCCCAAAATTTGTGGACTTTCCTTCGGTTTTGTCCAGGAATCTGCAGTTCTTACTTAAACATTGTTTCTCCAGAACTCGAACAGCGCAGCATCGGAAAGGCCGCTTCGGACCCCCCCACCGGGTCCGCGCTGGACCAGCGAACCTCCGCACATTAAAGACACCTTCCTACACCCACTAGGGACACCTTTACTAACTGCAGTCATCTTTGGATGTGTGGGAGGAATCCGAAGAGATCTCGTGAGGAAAACCCCACGCAGGTCACGGGGAGAAGAGAGGGGGGACCGAGCGTACATACGTCCTGCGCAGACAGCGCCCGTGAGTCGGGATGGAACCCGGGTATACAAAAAATCTGGCGCTGCGTTCGCTGGAGGCAGCGCAACTCTACGCTGCCGCCACCGTGACCTCCTTATACTAATCTCTGCCTGCAAGTGATCCATATCCTACACTCTGCATATCAGGCCCTGTCAAATGCCTCTTCTTAAACACCACTATCGTATCTGCCCCTATCCAGTCTGCCACTCCCACTCTCTGATTGTAAATAAACATGCCCCTGCAAAAATCTCCTTTACACTTTGCCCTCTCACCTTAACGCCATGGTATCTGTGCCACCATCGTATCTGTTCCTGTTTCCATTCAATTATTGAAAATATGGGGCGGGTAGACATAAGTGATAGGAGCAGAATTAGGCCATTCGGCCATTCAAGTTTACCCTTGCCTTTCAATCATGGCTGATAATCGTCGCCCTCCTAAACCACATTCCTCCTGGCCATTCCCTCCCATAACCACTGAACACCTGTTGCTATTCCAGAATCTATTTATCTCTGCCTTAAAAATATCCACAGACTTGGCTCAACAGCCGTCTGTGGGCAAAATAATTTCCCTGATTCATCATCCTCTGACTAAATTAAATCTCCTCCTCATCTTCACTGAAGGAACATCCTTTAATTCTGAGGCTGTGACTTAGTCCTGGACTCTGCCCACCAGTGGAAACATCCTCTCCACATCCACTTATCCGATCTTTTCATTATCTGTTCGTTTCAATGAGGGTCACCCCTTCATCGCTTCATAAAACTCCGCGAGTTTTCAGGCCAGTGCCCGACAACGCTCATCATAGGTTTAATACTGCGGAAGCCCGGCGAATAATCTATTGGCACGGTCAGGCAGGGCAGCAACTCTATGCTGCGCACTAATGCCACCCCACAATTGGAAAGACAGGTATTCCATCCAAAACAGAACTTATTTTCACCCAGAGGAGCTGTCAGTCTGTGGAAATTCTCTGCCTCAGATGGCGGTGGGAGGCGGTTTCTCTGGATACTTTCAGAGAGAGCTAGATAAGGTCTCTTAAAGGATAGCGGAAGGTCAGGAGATATGGGGAGAATGCAGGAACGGGGTACTGATTGGGATGATCAGCCTTAGCATGATCACAACTGAGATGGGCGGTGCTGGCCCGAAGGGCCTACTCCTGCACCTATTGTCTATTGTCTAAAATCTCCAGTCTTTCAATGCACTCATTGGAAATTTCCACCCATCCCATCTAAAGCAATCTTGGGGGTGTGAAGTAATAGAAAACATAGACAATACGAAAATAGGTGCAGGAGGAGGCCCTTCGGGCCCTTCGAGCCAAGCTCACCGCCATTCATTGTGATCGTGGATGATTCGTCCCCAATCAATAACCCGTGCCTTGCCTTCTCCCCATTTCCCTTGTGACTCCACTAGCCCCAAGAGCTGCTAACTCTCTTTAACCCATTCCAGTGGACTTTGCCATCCACTGCCTCTGTGGCAGGGGAATTCCTAAAATTCACAGGCTCTCTGGGTGGTGTGATGACGTTTTTTCTCGTTCTCAGTTTTAAACGGCCTGTTCCCCATAGATTCTGAGTTAATAAAGATCCTGAACCGCTGTGACTCGTAGGCTGTATGTCTGGGAAGCCAGAGTCTATCAACACTTGCAGAGGCATCCTCCGAGGACATGTTCTCCAGCGCCACCGGCGGACTCCGACTGATGGATGTTCTCTGACCAGAGGATGGTTTCCCACAGTTAGAAAGCCAACAAATGTTATCGGTTTACAGATCATCTCAAGAGTGTTTAATGTCATATGTCCCAAAATTCTCTGTCACAATACGAAAGCTCTCAAAGAGTTCACTACCCATCTCATCTCTACTTCCCACACACCACAACCAAACCACACACACCCACAATCACACACCTACCCTACCCACACCCACACCCACACACAACCCACACACCCACACACACCTCCACCCAACCACACCACACACCACCACACTCCCTCCTTACCCCACATC